>JAODKN010000038.1:11079872-11090357 GCA_026774425.1 Petrocephalus zakoni
AACTTACTTGTCCCCGCTAGCCCCCTCGCATATTAGGTTTCTTTTTTACATCTAAATTAAAAAAATAAATAAATACACAACACCCCCCCCCCCCCCCCAAAAAAAAAAAAAAAAAGACTGCAGATAAGGAGTAAAAAGATCCGACCTATAAAGGGAAATTGCTGCCCAAGGTAACCCCCTCCTAGAGCGCCACATCCAAACTGACATTGTTGCCATTTACTCACAAAAATACCCAGAAATGCCATCTTGCAGCAGGGATGCCTTAGGAGAGATGCCAAATTCTCAGCCTCCATTGATCACTTAGGTTTCCCACTGTACTGCTGTGTTGAGAGATTCTCCTGGGCTTACTGAACTGTGGGGTTATCCAGCCTTAATCCTGCACCCATCCAGTTCCGCCTCCTGCTTCACAGCGTTCCTTCTCGCATCTGGGCTCGGTTCTGAGGGCAGTGCAGGCCAAGAAGGCGTGGCGCAGCCAGTAGGCCAGGGTGTGTGCTGACCTGCAGGGTCTCAACAGTGGAAAACTTCAAAAAAGATGCACGGGTCTCCCGTCCTTGTGCCCGCGACGCTGCCACTGCCAGGACCTGCATAATCCTCTGGAGAGTGGGCTCACTGATGGGGGTTAGGAAGCAGGGGAAGAGATTTTAAAATGGCACATTTAACATCAAAGGGCAGTTCAGGTACAAGATATATCAACCACCAATCGCAACAAAAGCAATGAATCTCATTCCAAGAAGTGTGATGGAGAGTGAAGCATTAGTGCTGTACAAGCACCTCCCTCCATAGGGCTATCAGGTACTTCAGGTTGATTACATTTGAGACATCAATGCATAGGTCAGACCAATACTGCTACATGGCTTCCTGCATGTGCAGAGAATACCCAAGAGGCCATTCTGTTTTCATAGCAAATAAGTTTAAGCAGTGTCCATCTGCATGTATTTATACCATGCAACAGACTGGTCTGAATTGTGACATATCACTAGTTCAGCACTGACTGAGACTTAATGCTCAACTCATTGGTTGAAACTCCTGGCATGGATTTTTACTCTTTGGGCCTGGATTACCCACTTCTGCATATCAGTGAATATTGATCGTGAAGTATGTGGGTTTATTCCTCTAGCGGAAGTTGCTCAATTACTCTGCGCGTGGAGACGCATCCACTTAAAACCACCTCTTAACTATATTCAAGTATTAATGAAAGTTATCCATTTATCCAGGACATGGAAGTAAATTGAAGACTTTATACTCCAAGACTTTCTCTGCCTAACCCATGCAGTACTGTGTAATAAAGTCATGCCGTCAAAAAAGGCTTCCGAGAAAGGTCCACACCTGCATGTGAGGAGACTGGCTGCAACGCACCAAGCCGTCTCACCCTCAGGAGTGGGGGGCTCCTGCAGTACCTGACGAGCAAGGCAGAGGGCAGCACGGGCCAGCTCTACTGGCTGGAACACAGCACACTGGCCCTCTAACAAGGAAAGCTCTAGCAGGTATCGGGCCATCCACACTACCTGGAAATAGACAGAGTTTGGTGCCAAAGAGTTTAGCTGAATGGGGTGGCGAAGAAACGGTCCCGACCTTGTTGCTGCAGCGGGCGATGGTAGCAGAAAGCAGCAGGAAGTGTAGCGGGGGGCAGTGGGACAGTTCAAATTTGAGCTCGCACAGCACTTTGCGCTCCATGCGGAGAAGCTGCCGTTTGCCGTAGCTGTTCTCCATCAGGTAGCAGAGCTCAGAGATCTGGGGGGGGGGGGGGGAGGCCGCCATCTTGAATTTAAGGGCTGAAATTAAGGAAATCAGCCTTGAAAGACAGTAACATACCTCAGGTAGTAAGCATTCCTCTTTCTTGGCAGCTAGAAAGAGACAAACTATTCCCAGCAGCTGCAGCTGGGAGATGGACACCTTGATCTGGCGTAGTGCCCGGTTCAGCAAGTAGATGGCTAGATAGAGAGTCTCCTCAGAGAAGTGGAAGACGTCCTTCAAGGGAAGATGGCAATACAGGAGGGGTTCAAGCCATTCTGCTAAAAATCAGAGCAGTTCAGCAGAAGAGTCAAAGTGATATTCCGCATTACTTCACAGGATCAGAGTGGGAACACTCACATGGACCTGAATCAGCCAGTCCACCAGGATGGCACAAGTACTTTCAGTAAAGGGTTTTGGAAGTTCAGCACTTGGGAAGGTATACCGCAACTGGCTTCTCTAAAAGACAAAGGTGGGCCTCATTAACGGAGTGACCAGCCACTTCTGATCTATCAGGCAGTACCAAGATTAGAACCCAAGCACCCGAATTGTGGGTTCAAGCAGATTACAAGCATCACACGTGAGGCCATTTGCTCTTGAACCTTACCATCATGTCTGAGAAGACATCCCAGGCATAAGTGCGGTCATAGATGAGACCCAGCTTCTCCATAGCCAACTCCACCTCCCGATGTAACAGGCTTGGCACCAGTACCTGAAGTCTGTGCAAGCCATGCAGACAGAGCAGCAAGGCTGCCTCCTCCCGGCCATCTACGCAGCATCACGGGACATAAAAACCCCAACCAACAACCTTGGCTCACATTAGAAAAAAAAATGCATGATTTTAATTACCTTGGACTGCATGCATACATGAATTACCTACATTAATATTGGAGTAAGAATAAATCTGCTGAAGAATTACAGTATAAACATGAAATTGTCCCAATGAAACTAAATGGAAAAAAAAAGTACTGCACCCATGCCACCAATTCCGCAATATATTTTTTCAACCAATACTAGGAGTTAGAGTCAAGTGACCCAAGTGGACAGTGGTACTGATAGTCATGGCTGACACATACCAAGAGCCATATAAATCACAACCACTAAGACCAAAACGTTTAATGTAGCTGGAGTAAAGGCAGGGAAAAAAAAAAAAAAGTAGACAATTAAGGTGGAGACCTGTGCAGCACATACAGAACCTGTGTGTGTGGCATCATCCTGCTCAACATAGTCCATGATGATCCCATCTTCCGCAGTCAACGGGAGCCTCCGGACCTGAAGGGGCGCAATGGCCAAATGTAACAAGGCAGCACAGGTCAGGGTGGGATTGAGTCTGATGGTCAGCACTCCTACCCATCTGCGCTCTGGTTCGGCTTTGCAAAGTGGCCCCCTGGGGTCCTCGCTCGCCGCTGGTGGCCGGCGCTCCTTGGGGACACAGACGTTGGCCCAGATCCGCAGGGGTGCGCGCTTCTCCTCCGTCTGTGCACACACACACACAGCGCGCAGGCCGGGCACATTTCACACACATCCCAGTCTCCAAACAGGACTCCACACAAACTAAGAGGCTGCTTGATTGATCTTATGATCCTGCGATTAACTTTGAAGCATACAATAACATTTAGGCTAAGGTTATTATATACACAGGTCGTCGGTTTCAGAGGCACTACTGGAAAGTTCTGCTTGAAAAATGCTACAGTCGCAATTTTTTAGGTTTTATGCTTGTACAATACGGATGACAAAACAATGAGGGATGAAGTCGGATGAAATTATACAAGAGATCGCGATGACGTATGCAGCTGCACAGGCACGCGCAGGAACTGACATGTACGATTGCGCAATACTTTAATTTTACTATAAATGTAATACACGCGTTACTTAAGAATTTTTATACTGGTTTTAGAATTGTGCAGACTACGAGAACTTTTACTATATCAGTTTCCTGCTTACCACAGCCCCCCCGCCAAACTGCTTAGAAAAAGAAAAACAGTTTTACAAAATTAAAAATGCAGCAGGTGACTTTTTTTTTTTTAAAAACAGAACAGATTCAGATTTGCGCTTCATTTGCCAGTGACCAGCAAGGTTAACCAGAACGTTTCCCCCATACAAGAAGAACTGGTCATTTTAAAGTCGAACACCAGGTATAGCCCGTTTGATAAACATACTTGGGCGACGCGGTTAACCTGTACCCAGGAGTGCAATTCATTAAACCTTAATAGGGAACGACAGACGCCTCAAACACTTGATTAACAAATACTAAACGTGAGATTTAAAATTTAGCCAACACAGTACCACAAAGAACAGTTACTAAGGAGCCATCAGAATGTAAATCAGTTCCCTTGGCGTTTCCTGACATGGGCTAAGCACATTATGAGGCACACATCTACTTGAAATTTTAAGATCTATCATCAATTTAAATGGCGCAAGTTTATTCCACCTTCGTTGCCACGACGCTTATAGTTAGTGTGGAGCGACAGGACATCTTGGTACCTGGAACCAAACCGTGCGTACGGCTTATCATGTTTGCCACAGCTCACCTTTTTGTGTAGGTCCGATGGCCTGGAATCGCAGAAGCCCGTTTCGGCCATAGCGACTCTTAATGGAGGTGGCGAGCCGGCCTTGCAAGGGATCGAAGTTACTAGCGCTACTCCTCCCGCACCTAATACGCACCCGTACTTAATTAATTGGGAAGGGGCGTGGTTGTTCATTTATAAGGTTGGTAACCAGGATTTAGCCAACAAGACTGCGGGTGTTCAGCAGGGCCCTTATACAAGGTTATTGTAGCAAAATTATTTGCAAATATGGAGAGTTGCGTGACTGTGTCTCAATTTGTTTGTGCGCAATCAAGATTTGGAAATGTGTACAAAAACCTGTAAATGCGTGCCGAGATTTGCAGATGTGTACAGGAACCTGTAAATGTGTATTTAGAATCTGTGTGTGCGTAATCAGATGTGTAAAAGATCTCATTGTTTTATGAGATTTGCAAATATATTGATATGGTTCCACATATAGGCAAATCTGTAAGTGCCTGCTAGATCTGTAAAATGTGTAGATGAATCTGTAAATGGGTACATAGCTATTTATGGCTGTAAGTGTTTTGCTCTAAGAGCTGAAAATAGACATTACAACTCATTCGGATCTCTCAATTGGCTGCCGTTTTACACGTGATTTTTGCCGCACATCTGTTCTTGCAGATCTACAAATGCACGTGGAGATTTGTGTGTAGGTTTGAGGGCTTAGGGCTGTCCCACTGCCAAGTTTTGAGGGCTTAGGGCTGTCCCACTGCCAAGTTTTAGAGGGCTGGTTTTTACTACACACTGGCGCAACAGGCCGACGGCGCGTATAGAAGGCCAAAAGGGTCAAAACGTTTCTGCGTTTTTCGTTTTAACGCACTCAAAACTGATGCTAACGCACATATTTTAGCCAAAAACGAAATGGAATAATACAAACATACAAAAAAGGCGAAGACCTTTAAAAAGGCTGAAAATGTGCACGTTTATGGAACGCCTTCGGGGTGTAAACCATGAGACAGAATACGTCTTGACACGCCATTCCCCCCCCATACATTATGGGTGAAATGTGCCGGTAAAATTAAAAATTAACGCAAAATTAAAGCATTCAGGTAAGAATGTGCGTTCAACAGCCTACATAATGCATGGCGTCATGAAAACCTACAATAATGGTGTCAGGAATCACAGTTAAATATCTGCGGACTTACAACCCCAAATCCTGTAGGTGTGAGAAGTGTTGCGGCTGGCAAAAAGTGGATCAGTGGATCAGGCACGTGCACTCCTTGGCTTTTCAGGCTATGTCTATAATAGTTATTAATTATTATATTACGTCCATACAGTATACAGTGGGGCAATGCACGCATGCGTTAATGGCTCTAAAACCTACGGAGACAGCCATGTTTGATCAGTGGCTCGAATGGAACTGAATGAGAGGAGTATTTCTTCGTGGTGTGACCGCACCTTGAATGTTTCAGCTGAGCATGGATGTGCTAGGAAGACTTCACGCCATTTGCAGGTCGCATTGTTTAGCGAACCCGCACTTCCTAATTTAGCCAAATTCAGTGTGTCCCTGGGTCACACGAAGACTGTGATTGGTTAAATAAGTGAAACACAAGCCCCTCCCTTGTTGACCCAGGGACACACCAAACTTGGTAAAAACAGAAGGTATTACTGAATCCTTCCAACTCTATTCCATGAACACTGAAGACATAAATCCGGCAAAGGGGGCAATGACTACTGGCATAAAGCAACACAACTATAGATGATCAATTTTCCACGGCCATTTTATAATAATACTGCATCCCCCCGTATGTTTGTTGCCAAGCTCATCATGAAGATGGTAGCATACCAGTCTGACCCTCGACTCAAGTTGACTGAAGGATGGAGAAAGACTTAGACACTTTGAAGCCTCTCAAGAGTTAAACTCAGATGGTTTTAAATGAGAGCAATTAGATATGCTTCATGCAAAGTCGTCCTTATCAAATCTGGGACAAAGTCAGCTATGTACAGGAACACCCCTCCAAATATTTGAATTCAGGTGTTCCAGTCACTTCCATGGCCAGAGCTTTATAACGTCAAGCACCTAGGCATGCAAACCGCTTCCACACAAACATTTCTGAAAGAATGGGTCAGTCTCAGGAGTTCAGTGAATTCAAGCATGGTACCATGATCAGATGCCACCTGTGCAATAAGTCCATTTGTGAACTTTCCTTGCTGCTAAATATTCCACAGACAACTAATAGCGGTATTGTAACAAAGCAGACGCAAGAGGGAACAACAGCAACTCAACTTGGCCCCTTAGTTCCAGTGACAGGAACTCTTAAGGCTTCAGCATGCTGAGCCATTTTGGACAATTTCATACTCCCGACTTTGTGGGAACACTTTGGGGTTGGCCCCTTCCTGATCCAACAAAACAAGGTCTATAAAGACATGGATGAGCGAGTTTGGTGTGGAGGAACTTGACTGGCTGGCACAGAGCCCTGACCTCAACCCAACAGAACACTTTTGGGATGAATTAGAGCAACAGAAGGCACTAAGAGCCAGGCCTTCTCATCCAACATCAATGCCTGACCTCAGAAATGCTCTCATGTAAGAATGGTCTGAAATTCCTATAAACACACTCCTAAATCTTGTGGAATGCCTTCCCAGGGGAGTTGAAGCTGTTATAGCTGCAAAGGGTGGGCCAACTCCATATTAAAGCCTATGTATTAAGAATGGGGTGCCATTAAAGTTTGTGTGTGTAAAGGCAGGCATACCAATACTTTTGGCAATATAGTTATGGTATTTAAGCCAGTTAAATTTTAGTTAACTGCTTCCCTTGCCCCCTTAATAACATGAACCCACATCTCACTATACTTAGTGTTTTGCATATACAGTATATTTATGCTACCTTGTATGCCCTTGTACTGATATGCACTCCCATGCTTTTTATACATCAATAACACACCCACATTGTATATAATAAACAGATTGTATTTGACCATTGCCTTAACTGTGTATATATCTGCCGAGAGCCATTGACAACCAGAGGAAAAACTCCCTGTATGTGTGTATATATTTGGCCAAATAAACCTCATTTTGATTAATATAGGACAGATCATTCAAAACACTATCTTCGATTTCAGAAAGTGATTCAGGAGCCAGACATTTAGTTATAAACATACTGCTTTCAATTGCCTAAGTATTCTTAACAAACAAAGCGGTTAAATACGGATCGTTTTAAGCTTTACATGCATACTGGCATCCTAAAAGTCTTACAAATACCTCACCACACGATTACACAATATTCAGATGTATGACAATTACACTAAAATAACCCAGTCTTTTATTTTTTATTTTATTCTGGAGAAACTATTCAGACTACCACTGCCCTATGTTTCACATAGCTCAGAGAGAAAATACATGTAACATTTAATTAACGAGTCATTTATTACAATGATCCTATGGGGGATTCGCATAACAGGTGTCACATTGTCTTTCCCTTTAAAGCTCACACTTTTGCAGTGTAGTGTCCCCCAGCTGCACATTTAGAGAACCTTTCTAACACACAGACACACAAAAGTAAAATAGTTACATTCCTTACTCCACTTGCTTTCCCGATAAGAACAGTTCAATACTATTGGTAACAGCTAGTTCCAGAAAGAGCACTTGTAAAAACTGCAGAAATATGGCTTAAAACCTCAGCAACCAGACAAAGGGGAGGAAATGTAAAATTTCCCTCCCATGCAGAATAAAAAAAAAAAAAATTAAAATATTTAAAAATATATCAGGTTTTTGCTTAAGGTGGGACTTCCTGCTTGTGTGAGGCTAGCCTGCTGGAGATGGGGGCATGTATCTCAATGAGCACACCCCCTAAAGCTCACATGCTGCCAGGCTGCTTGTGCGCTGCGGTGTGTAATTTAGTGCGATGGGAGCAGGCGGCTGGGATCCAAAGGCAGCTCCCAGTCCAGGCGCCCAGGGCACGCTGGCGATGGCAGCCGCTCACTCCTTCATCCGTCAGTCACTTCTGGATCAGTGTGCATTTCCGCGTTTTTTTTTTTTTATAAAATCATTATTGCATCACCACAGGTGATTGAGTGTGTGTATGCGTGCGTGCGTGTGTGTGTTTGTGTGAGAGACCATCATTCCCGTATGCTGGCAGAATAGGAGAATTGGGGAAAGTGTGTGCGCTGATCTGGGTCTTCACCATCCAGGCTATCATCTGTAAAACAGTGGGGGGGGTTAGTGATTATATACACTGTCATCCTGGCTCAACACTGCAATACCAGTATTGGCACTACAGCCTATGCAACATAAACAATGCTACATGGAGATGTATATACATACTGACTGTCCCACATGAACTCACATTGATCTGGGGGGGTGACAGTGATCGTCTGTGCCGTGAACTCATCATCAAAGTAGCGTGTGTCAGTCTCTGATGTCACCTGGGGCTTGAAGGGCGGGATTAGCTGGGGGGGCAAAAGGCACAAAAATTAACCCACAATGATTTCAACGCCCCCCCCCCTAGTGCCGAATACTGCAGGAGTCTGACCTTCTTCTGTAGGACATCCTGCCAATTTATGGGTATGAAGAATTTATGGGTCATCACTTCTTTCGCATCATCAGGGCTGCCCCCAAGTCTACGAAAGAAACCACCATCACACTCCTGCACTGTGCTCAGTTTCATCACTCGTCCTGGAAGGTAAGAGTTCCGCCCACCTCTGCTTCGGGTCCTTCTTGAGCAGCCCGGCCAGCAGCGCCCGAGCCTCGGGGGACAGGTTCCTGGGGAAGCGGATCTCCTCCATGAGGATCTGCTCAAAGAGCCGCTCGTGGTCCTGGTTATAGAAGGGCAGCCGGCCGCACATCATCTCGTACATGACCACGCCCAGCCCCCACCAGTCCACCGCTCGGCCATAGTCATTGTCCTCCAGCACCTGAGGAGGGCAACAGCACTAGGATCTGAGCAGGAGCAGCTGAGCGTGATAGCCAGACAAGTTTTCCAATCCACCTCAGGCCTCCTGAATCACACTTATTACACGCAGACTCAGGACTGCTGACCTGATGATCATGGTTTCGCTTTGCATGCTTAATTCTGACAGGTCTCCATCAACTGTTACAGTAATGCATCACTTTCACGTTGCAAAACTGTTTAGAAACTTCTCAATACCAACATTCAAAAAAACTGTGAAATCACAAAACCACTAAACCACAGAACCTACAGAAGTGGCACAGAAACACAACCGTGGCACAATTTCCTATACAAGAATACTGCTTATGAGAAACAGGGGATGTTCTATAACAGAAGAGGAATGCTGAGTATTTTGCAAATACAGAGAAGTCCTTTGGTGCCTTTTCAATACCTTCTCTGCTTTTTGCATAGGAGCACCGCTACATAAACCATGTGTACCATATGACCACAGTACATTAAGGAAAAGTAGTAAGGACCAGCATCAGTCTATAACAGTATTAAACACAAAATAACAAGACTAACTGAACAAACAGAAAATAAGTGCTGATACAGTGAGCAGGCTTATGAACTTATATCTGAGCGTATATGAGAGTTAGGAGACTGGCTAGAAGGTCTCCAATGGAATGAGCCTGTGGGGGGCGGGGGGGGGGTGTCAGGTGTCCCAGGAGAGCAGTGTGGGGTGTGCAAATAGTCAACTGCACCCTACCTAACACCTAAACAAAGAAAAGGAAGGCAGGCTACTCCATTGTACTCCAGTCATATGGCCGGAAGGTGGAAACCGTTGTAAGTGCTGACAACCACTGAGGTCTAGTTTATTTCAGAAATGTCACATCAACTGAACGTAGGTCGATGTCTGACTGTGGCAGCAGTGACTGAAGGAGAACGTGTGCGAAGCTGACAGTCCGGAAGGGGCTACCTCAGGGGCCAGGTACTCCGGGGTGCCGCAGAAGGTCTTCATGGTGGCTCCGTCCGTGATGCCCTCCTTGCACAGACCAAAATCTGTGATCTTGATGTGCCCATCCTTGTCCAACATGAGGTTCTCAAGCTAAAATACAAAAAAGAACAATGTGATGGGTTGTAGAACCATTAAGTGCCTTCCCCAGAAATCCAGTTAAAATGTACAGTGGTGGCCAAAATGATTAGAACACCTGACAGATCTGAAAATGTTGACTTTTTTTGCCTCCAAAACATGATTTCATTTCATAATGTTTATGGAATATGTAGATGGTTACACACAACAAATATCAGATGAAGTGAGACCTACTGTTTTTATCCACTTTTAACTTTAATATTTGGTAT
>JAODKN010000038.1:11115177-11128399 GCA_026774425.1 Petrocephalus zakoni
ATGCTCAGGTACCGGTATACACTACTAAACACTATTATTATAACAAAACAAAGCAGCAAGCCATGCCTGCATGTTTGGAGGCTGCACTACAACAAACACAGACTGATGTGAATCATGTGAATCATGTGAATCATGCTATTTCAGCGCTGCCTGTATAGAATATCTCACCTCTCTGTCAGAGTGGATCTCAACTTAGTCACTAGATCTTGATCCATAGAGTTAATTGATCTTTTGTAACATTACTACATATATTTTCAAAGTGATTTGAAATAAAGCTAATTGATTTATATCAATTTATATTGATTTCTATCAACATTTTGGCCTCATCGCCCACCCCTAGCTGCACCGGCTATCCATTTAGGGTGCTTTCACACAGAAAAAACTTTTTTCAGGGACCAGCACCCATTTCCCAAACCAGAATTATTATTATTATTATTTTTTTTTAAATCATAACTCGGCCCAACCAGCCCCAAAGAGGCAGTTCCAGAACCCCTCTTATAAGCTCCTACTCCAGACTAGCGGTGTTTCCCAATATGCATACTTGACCGTACTGATATATCAAATCATATAATGGATACTTCAGTTCCATCCTCACCAAACAAGAGCAATCCCATGATCCACTGCACCGCAAGCCTGTTTCTGGGAAACAAGTTGGCAAGAGTGGTCTTGTCTAGACCACAAGAACGTATGAAATTATGTATGAGGATTTATCTATGAGCCTTGTGAGTCTCCCATGCTTATTTGGCATAAAGGTCCCAGTTCCTGCCAGTTCCAGGTCGAGGCAGCCCAGCAACTTCTACCCAGAAACTAGGTTCTGGAACTTCGGTGCGAAAGCGCCCTTCATCATCTACAGGGAATTTGTACCCATAGGTCCAGCGGGAAGGACTCTGCCGTCTGGGAAGTTGACTGGAACCAGTAGACGTTTCGTACTGCTCCCTGGCTCATGGAAAAGGGCCAGAATAAATCTCAACTTCCACACGCATTTCATTCAGTCTGTTCCTAGAGCTGAAACACACACAAGGTACCTTCAATGGAGATCATGTAGATGCATGAGCTTCCATGCCACAATACAAGCCATCCAGTTGAGACCTTGCTGCCCCAACTCACTGAAACCAAAAGGTGGTAGTGGTGAGGGGGGGGGGGCACGGGGTTGTGTCATTCAATGGCGTAGGAATGGCTGGAAAGAGGATCCTCCAGAGACTGCTGATAAGACTTCCTCACAGGCTAGACACTCGTACAGAGAGGCGGATAGAAGTCTCATGCTCCCAGCGCTAACAATGAGTTTGTGCAAGTCTGTGCATCGCCTCCCACTGACTATACCACAGAAATTCCAGCATGCAAAAAAAATCAGCTACTGTGCCTGAACAAATGAATCTTTATCTGCAAGGCACATATCACAGGTAGCAATATAATGTCCCCCCCCATGCCAGCCCTGTAGTCTGCCCACAACAAAAGGACTAGACATCTCAGACCTGCAGATGCTGACAATGACAGACACGCCCACAGGCGCAGTAACACAAAGGTGCGGACTGTCGAACTCAACCGCAATGTTCAGATGCGACACAACATGCGATGACGCCGCCACCTGTTCATGCAATGCTGGGGCCACACCTCCTCTAAGAAAACACGCATCTGCTAACCGCCTAAGCCTGTCACAGTTGGCGGGAATGAAAAAGAACGAAGGAATCGAGCCTGAGGATGAACGCTCGTCCTTCATCATCCTGAATAAAATAAAACAAAAAAGACAACAACCAAGAGCAGCTGGGTCCTGGCCACAGTCTACCTGGTAAGTTTCCTTCCTGGCGTCACTCCACCTCATGCAGGCCTCAGCTTGTGACCGCCGCCCTGCAGGCTCGGCAGGAACGTGGGCGACACTGGCTCCGCCCCCCACTGCACTTGGCTCCGCCCCACCCTGCCCTTGGCTCCGCCCCACCCTGCCCTGTCCCGCCTCGGCTTACAGAATCGGAATGGGCATCCCCGTCGACGTCCTGCAGGATCCATTATCATTCAGACCGACGCTCCAAGTGTCATGTTGTGGTTCATTTCGGTGTTAAACTGACATTTTGAGAAAACAAATGGATAAAGTAACGTTTCTGGAAGCTATCCTCCTTTGCCGTTCCCCAACCGCTCTGCCTTCAGCTTAAGGTGACGTGAAGGGTGATTAATTGTCATTGTTGACACACCACAGCGGGCAGCCAATTCAGCACCTGGGGAGCAGTGCTTGGGAGCGGTGCCTTGCCCAGGGTACCTTAGTGGTACTTGCAGGTCAAGGATTCAAACCAGCAACCTTTTGATTACATGTTCACTTCCCTCAGAATCAGGTCTCCACTGCCCACATAAGTATTTTCTATGCAATAAGATGTTAGACAAGATGTCGCCTCCAACAGCTAATTTATGCTTCTGCGTAGAATTTACTCAGTAGCCACATACCATACACAGCAGCTTATGCTGTAACCGGACACCTGTAGTTACATTTCTGGGGAGGGTGTGCATCAGGGTACAACACAGGGTATGCGACTGTAGGCCGTAGCCTAAATCATCCTTAAGCTGTGTGGAGCAGCTGGGACATTAGCGCTAGATGGCTTTATTCATCGCAGCCGCCTGAGTTAATATGACAGGCACAGTTACTGGGCTTCGCCATACAACTGAGACGCATGTTAGGGGTGAGCTGCAGTCGGGCAGCCCAGACCGGAGCTCAGCACAGCAACCGCTGATGCATGCGAGTAAAGTGGGAATCTGTGGGTGAAAAACCCCAGATCTCCGGATAACAATGAAGCAGCTGGCAAAATGAAGGCGGAATGCAGGCGTTGCACAAGCAGGATGCCGGCAGTGAGGAGCAGCAGCTGGAAGAGGCCAATGGGGGCAGAGGTGATTGAAGGAACTCTTCTACCATGATTGGGCGATTCCTCCCACTTCTATATGCTGACAAACATGAACCAAGGGCCGAAAGGGACGGCCGATGTACCTGAGCATTCCTCAACCAGACAAGCTCAGTCCATCGCCACCTGGTTCTCATTCTCACCATTCACAGACTAAAACCAGCACTCAAAAATTAAGCTCTATCAGATTAGTTTCCTAGCTATTATATTATTGTTTTTATTATTAACAACAACAGTTTCAGCAACAGGTCAATAGCCTTCTAAAATGGATTATAAGTTTTGTACTTAATTCATACAAAATCCCAACCTCCTGATCATCACTACTGCAAAAATCCAGTGAATTACACTACATTCGACTGGGCAGCTATTTGCCGAAAACTACACCGACGATATAATCGGCAGAACTAGTCTCCAACATCAACGCTAATGCAACGAAACAGGATATCGGCGAGGAGCATAAACAAACACGTGTACTAAAATCCACCATGGTAAGGTCTGAAGAAGCAGCGCTGCCTTCATGCTTGGGGTCTGACAGAGGCGACGAGGCAGCGCTGGAAGTCACTTTCCGCACCTTGAGGAAAACCGCACATGCTGACCACGGAAAGGGAGGAAGAGGCACGACCTTTAGATCAGTGCTGATAGCTATGGCCATAAGGCCGAGTCACGCCCAGTGTCTAGAAGCTGCTCCGACACGCCGGTCCTGCGCCGCTTTTATGGAGGAAGCCCGAGCGAGTCGGTGCATGCAGGCTGATAACAGCGATAAGTACATAGCTGCCATAATTCAGGCCCATTTCCTGACGGGCCACGTCCACGTTTTACACCAAAACCACGCATAAAAGGACATTAAGCAACAGACTCTAAACATATTAGTTGTTATGCATAACAGATCAGAAAGCTTTCATACCAGTACAACCCAACCGGTCTACTTCTGTATATAAAAACTGAACAATTAAATATTATATTGCAGACACCATGCAGTATTTTACAAGTAAGCCTAAGGCAATGTGTAAATATAAAGGTTGTGCTTTTATTGGCTTCAAATTTACATATTTCGCCACGTGCTTGTAGGGGGACATACATGAATCGTTTGCAACCATTATTCAAATCATTAACCAGCTCAATCCATAGTCTCCAAATAGTAACATGACGGGGTCGCTGATAATAAACTTTCTAAAAGCTGGACTGACGAGCACCTGTACGAGCGCATGCACTCTCGGCCGCCCATTTACACGCAGCAGAAACGCTATTATCATATATAATGATATATATGCCATGCTGGCGTCCCGGCGGCCAGGCGCTCGTGCCGCGACTGGTCGGGAATTCCGTGTACCCGGACGGGGTACGGAGCGCGCTGTTCCGGGTACGGCCGCGAGCAGCGGCAGAAAGCCGCAGGTACACAACGCGGGTTAAATGTTTCCGCCTGAAAAGGGCGAGGAGAGTCCGAGAAAGTCCGAAGCTACCGCCGCAGATATTCCGGGCTGGGGGGGTTGGTGCCATTTTGCACGACCGATGTCCAAACCGGCGGTCGGTGTTCGGAAAGGGGTCGAAGACCAGAAACTCGAGAAGCAAATAACACACATGTATGCAGCCCGACTAACACCCATCTCCCAGTATTCGGCGGTTCTGGGTGGAAGTGGGACCGTTTCACGAAGCGGCGGGGCAGCCAGACGGCAAAAGCCGACAAACAAACTCGGTTCCACGGCGCATAAAAACTCCTCATCGAACGGGCGTATGTGGCAGGTACCCGGGGCACCCGGACCGGACACCGCGCAGGAGATCCTGGCAGACAGATCTAACCGGGACACATGGAACCCGCAGTACAGCGTTGGTGTGATACGGCTCGCGGCCACCCAGGACCCCCGGGGACCCCAGCGACCCCAGCACAGACACGCAGTACCCCATTCCGCGTAACGAAGCGCGGCGGACGGCAATCGCCGGCTCTCGGACCCCTTACCTCATTGTTAGGCGAGAGTGCGGCTCGGTTCTTCACTTCCCCTCCTTTTCGGATCTGGAGAATGAGCTGAAAAGAAGCAGAAACGATCAGGCGGGGATTTCTAAGCGTGAGAGTGCCGCCCGGAGCCGAGCACTAGCCGGAGACAGACCTGGGCGATTTCCTGGTTTGGGAGAGCGGGGGACGGCAAAGTGCATACAGTAGCTTGTCAGCTGCAATCAGTATCCCAGACTCATCTAAAGAGCCCGAGCGGGGCCCCCGGCGGACGGGTCACTGCTGCTCGCAAAGCGAATGAATAGCCTTCCTGTCTCCCGTCCTGCGGCCCCTCCGGTCCCGCGAACCGAAAAACGCATCGGCGCCTTTTTCTGTTTAATCTCACTGGCGTCCGCAGCCCTGCGCGATCCCTTTCCCCTCCTCCCTCCGCCGAAGCACGGATCCACCCCGCCTTTCAGCCGCAACTCGGCGCTAAGTCTGCAATCCGGGTGTAAAAGTAGCCAAAATTCCCTAAAATGGGTTTGCGGTGCCGTGTCGAGATCCGGAAGGACGTCGCGTTTATTCCTGATAGTATATTCGGTCGCTGTCTTTTAGACATCGCCGCTCAACCGCCGAACATATATTTCTGATATTTTTTTGGTGGGCGTATGGAGGTGCCAGGCACTGATTAAGCCCTCAATTAGTTATGCCGCTTTAATGGATTTTAAATTGTATGACACATGCCTCATTAAAGAACTCATGCACACACATGCAAGGACAAATCGGACACAATGAGGCATTGTATCAATTCCATTCAATGATGAAATCTGACGAATAGGCCTACTTAACAGTTGCACATCTACACATACACGTCAGGACCTTGTGAATTTTTTTTATTAACATGCATTTATGAACTTGTTGCAGATTCGACACCATTAATCAACGAGAAGGCATGATGTTGAACAGGTGCTCCTTTTGGAATCTGCATAACACATGCTTTACATTGTTTTGATAATGATACTTTATTTGGCCATTTGTCTCAGTAGGAGGACCATGAACACTGAGTCCTAATCCACAGAGCCACAGACTCCTCCATTCAGAAACTACTTGCGCATGGTAGAGATGGCCTTGGCTGAACTTCGGCATCAGTAAAATAGGAGCTAGCTACTCTTGTTTCTTTTTGACGCTCCACAGGGCTCTAAAGTTCTAGCAAGATCCATTTCGATTCTACAAACTCTATCATCCAGCCACAACTTTTTCTGTAAGCAAGTGACTGTGAACATCTACTAATATTCGATAGGCTAATTACTACAGTCTTCCTCCAATTAAACTTTTTCATCAGGCATATTCGTAGGCCCCTTGACACACAGGACCCCTGGATGCTGGCTCAGGTTGCCCAAATGGTTGATCCGGTCATGGATAGGACATTGTCATCTTGGATGAATCCAGTCCCACTGGGATAGAAGTCCTTTCCCAATGGACAAACATGATCACTCAGAATGAATTTACATTTGTTGCCATTTACCTTAATTGTACTTAAACACCCCCTCCCTCAAATACGGAGAGGCAGAGCAGCGAAACCTATAAGTTTTGGTATCCACGACACATACTAGTGGAGACCATAGTGAACAATGACTCATCAGATTATATGACTTTTCCCACTGCACACAAGACCACTGTTTGTTCCTTGTACCACACTACGCCCTAAGCGCATTTTATGTGAATAAGGGGTTTATGGGCTGGAAAAGGACCATTCACACCTTTGACTGACATTTGCCATGATGATTCATAGTGGCTTATTTGTTTATCCTTGCCTCTCAAAGCAATGCACAGATGTTAATCTTGAGGAGTGTATGCTTTAGTCCATAGTTGCCTTTAGCTAGTCTTTCTCACTGACTTCGGCTCCGAAATCACTTTAGACACTATTCATTGGGAAAAATTAGCCAGCTCAACGGGCTTGGTCACTACAGCTCCTGCAAAGCATATCTGAATCGAGTCATGGCAGCTACATTAACAGGTAACTTGGTCTACCTAACCTTTCTACATTACTGTAAGCATGATGGGGTGTCGACTGTTTATTTTGCGAAGGAACCACCCTAATGTGGAAGAACCTGCATTCAATATACTTTGTATCCTTCATTTACAAAATTGTTCCCATTATGCACAGACATTTTGCGCTTGCCACAGATATCTGTTAGGTTGGTAATCCATAATTATACATATAATTATTATTTTTTTCCATGCAAGGAATCAGTCCCAACCAGTCCAACCACTGTCATATTTTCTTTTTTTCAATTTTGAATGAAAGTAGGTCACATTATATGTGAGGAATGATGAGGCAATGTTTTGTTGTTCAAATGTGAAATGTGAATGAAGAAGCAGGTGGTATAGAAAAAGCCCTTAGCTTTTATGTATTTAAGTTTCATCCTGTTCTCCTGTAGCATGTCACAGTTTTTTTTAAACTCACTTCTTGGTCTCAAATTAAGGATTGGCAAAACTGTAATGTGAATAGTCAGTCATGGATTCCATAGGATTTGCAGGCGACCAGCCAATGGCCATACAGCACGTGCACCAGCAGTTCAGCAGACATAATGCTGAGAGCGGTGTCACTGTGTCAGGTCCGCCAAATACAACAGGCTCTTCTATAACGTGTGTTTTGAAAATGCGAATTTGCTCAGCACGGTCGACACGTTACGGAACGACGGGATAGCACGGCGTTCGCGTTTCTTTACGCTTTCGTCTTCTGGATATAACAAGTGAAAACAAGAAACACCAACCAACAGGGCCGACCTGCGCAGGAATACAAGGGGGCGCGCATTCCTCGGCCGCGGAGGAATACATGGGGCGCACACAGGCTACCTGAAACAGCCAGGTACTGCCTCATTAAACCGCATGTTACCCTGCCGGTGTCTGATATGATGTTGTTCCGCGTTTGTTAACGTTTATAATAAAAACCGCACATTTAATGATCCGTGACACGTCTAAGAGTCTTGGTTAAAAAAAAAAACAGTACGTGCAAAAACAAAGTTATAAGTATTGAGGAGATGCCTGAACCCGAAGCCGTTTTGACCCCAATGAGAGTACACGTGAAACAGTAAAATGTAGGATTTACCTGTTTATTAGGTATTTATTATTTATAACACTGCTATTATTCTTTTCAGGTTCAGGTCTTGTACGTGTGTTTCTTACGGAGTTTTTGAGCCCTCATCTTCCTACAATTCCTCCCCAGGGGTAGTGGATTTGAAAAATGTGATATCGGCTAGTTGTTCTTATTTCATTTAAAGCTTTTTGCTGTATTTAATTCTTTAACTATAGCTCATAAACATGATGTTCTGTTCAAGTGAAGATATATAACGGTATAGTAACTAAAAATATATGTAAAATAAGTAAACGCATTTAATAACGGTTACTTTTTACTGTGTTGCATTTCAATATTTTATAGGTTTATATATTTTTATTAATCATTCTTATTTTTCCTTTTCATAATATATGTAGATGCTGTCAGTGTTTGATGGGTGTTAGTATTAGGTCACTTAGATAATCATATATTTGTTAACATTTATGACTTTTGTTTTAACCATTTATTTTTCACATAGATGCAATACTGTGCAAAGTTTTAGGCAATTTAGAATAGAATTTAGAAAAAATGCTGTGAGGATGCTTTGTAAAAGAATTCTATGAATAGGTTTAATTTATCCATTAATGGCATTAGTATGGAAACAGACAAAAGCCTAAATCAAATCAATATCTGTTGCAACCACCCTTTGCCTTTAAAGTGACATCAATTCTACCAGGTATATATGTGTGCTGTTAACTGTTAATTGTACAGTGCATGATTAAATAATCATAGAAAATGCCAGTGATCAACAATATAATATGCAGGTTAAAATACAGTCACTAACTGAAACAAACGCAGCTCTGAAAGAAGAATGAAAGTGGGTGAGGACCAGCCATGCTCTACTAACAAGGTGAGGTTGCTGAAGACGGTTTGGGCATGACCGTGCACAGCAACAAGCCACATTCTGCTCTGACTACATCAGCAAGGCTTTACACAGGTAAAGATTAAGGCAAACCGGTGCTCCCAGATGTGCCGTCCGGGCTCTTCTGCAGAGGCATGAAGGAACAGGCAACACTGAGGACCAAAAGCGCAGTGGTCAGCCAAGGAAATTTAGTGGAGCAGTTGAAAAACACATCATGCTGGCTTCTCTTTGCAACTGAAAGATGTCCAGTGTTACCATCTGCTCAGACTGGGCCGAAGCCAGTGGGACTTTGGCACACTTCATAGAAGTCTGGTTAGAAGTCTTCATGGAAGACTTATAGGCAAAAAACTATACCTCTAATACAGTAAGAAGGCCAGCAACTCGGCTATGCGCGAAAGGCAGGGATTGGGGTGCAGAAAAATGGCTGTAGGTACGCTGAGCTTTGGAATATCTAACAGAAGGTTTATGTGCTGGTGGGCTGGAGAACGATACAAGAGTGAGTGTCTGCTGGTTCGGGATGCATTTATACACATAGGATTGGGGATTTTGTCAGATGGTCTCCTCAACACTGAGACATACTGATTGGTCCCAAATTCATTCTGCAATATAACAATGACTTATACAAATATAGCCAAAGTCATGAAGAACTATCCTCAGTGAGAAGAACAAGACATTGTGGAATGAATGGGCTGGTCTCCATAGAGCCCTGATCTCAACATCATTGAGTCTGGTATTACATGAGGAGACAGGAGCAACTGAGACAGGCTAAAGGATATAGCCTGTAGTTACAATTCTGCAGGGATGGGAACAAGTCACTCCTTGGCGAATCTTGGCGAATCAAAGTCTTGAGTTATATACCCTCAAGTCCAAGTCTTTCCATCATTTTTGCTGTTGACTCGTCAAATTTGTGACCCAAGTCGAGTTATGAGTCATGTAACTTAAGTCCCTACATATGCAGTTTTTTTCCATCCTTCGTGATTAAAACTTGCTGCATCCAAAACCTGCCACAGTAAGTTATAGGTTCTTCGTAGGAAGAGAGAGGTCGAAAAGAGAGTATCCACTGTGTCAGGGTTGTCCTCGCAGTTTTTATGTCCATGTATATGCAGGGAGTGATGCATGTTTCAGGAGACTCAGGAGACCTTGCATTCAGCCAAATGAAAATGCAAACAGATTTATTATATACTGAAATGATAAAGTTAACATTATGGTATCCAGAAGGGGGGGACTATAACCTCAAGTTTTCTCAAGTCATAGGGTCTCGGTCCAGTCCAAGTCCTGAGCCATTTGCCTTCGAGTCCAAGTCTTCTGCCAAGTCGAGTGACAAGCCATGGAATTTGTGACTTGAGTCTGAGTTGAGTTGCAAACCACCTCCCCATAAATGCAGAGGTGGTGACTTCAGTCACTGACTTGCATCAGGCTATGGCGTAGGGTACGCAGCTACACCTTTCGAAGGTGTAGAGTCCAGGTATAAGTATAAACCAGCTAGGCTATGGCGTAGGGTACGCAGCTACATCTTTCCGATGGTGTAGAGTCCAGGTATAAGTATAAACCAATCCACAGAGGAACTATGGTTATTTTTGAAAGCATCCTCATTTTGCAGATTTTTTTCACAAGTGTTTAAAACGTTTGCACAGTACTCTGTATTCTATAACTTGACATTAACTGTAGATTTTTTGCTTTAGAGATCATTATTTTTCTCCTTTTTTGCATAAAACAAGCAATAACACTCTAAAATAAATGGCTTAAGGCTCTAGAGCTCCAGACAGCTATATTAAAAAGATGGAAATGTCAGGGCTTGTTGGTGGCTTGCTGGTCCGTGATAGAAATTCACTCTGAAAAAATGTAGAATGTGTAAACAGCTCCAGGCACTTAAATAAACTCTGATTAATTTTACCATGATGGGTACAAGTACCACAAGTCACACAAAAAAGGAGTTTTATCAGAAGTTAAAGGTAAAAAGTCACTTATATAGAAGTATATGTTGAAGGATGAGAGTGTTATAATCTCTAAACACTAACCCCACTTAATTTGTACAGCGACCCTTATTTTTTTGGTTACATATTAAATGCTCCTTTCTGAATTCAACACTGTCACCTAAGAATCAGCCAAACAGCCAACGAGGGGGAGCGGGAAAGCCAGCGGAAGTGGCTGAAGAGGTGAGAACAGTTTCGAGTCATTCACTTCCCCTTAACCTCCACATAACCCCTGCTTTCAAGGATTCAAGCACTAATGTGAAACCTCACCTTCTGTAAGTCAGGTGTTTCAAACCACAAAGTATCCCCAGGGAATCAAGTCTGCCACTATTGTTCCGTAATTTAACTAGAATCCAGTCAAACAGTTCTCTTGGAAAAAGTTAAACAAAACGTTTTGACCTGTGTGACACTAGTGGCACATGACTTGTGTGTGAATATGTATGTTTCTTTGTTTCAGACTGTCACAACCTTTCTGTCAGATTACTTACAAGTTTTACTTGGCATGTCATATTAAGTACAGGCTCAATCAAAACTAACCTTTTTAATTATTACCTTGTTTTTGGGAGGTAGGAATGTTGGTTTAAATGATGTGCATCGTTTTGTATTGAAATGTATATGCTACTATTTTATCCAGAAATCTTGACGACGACAGGCAGTTAGAAATGGATGGATGTTTTATTTATCCTCAGTTTAAATCCACTGTTTAAATTAATGAAGTGAATTACAGCTTTGGGTTTGACAGAGAGAATGGGGGTGACAGAACCAAAGGGGGGGGGGGTGTATCATCTGGGATAACTGCCATCCAGTGAGAAATGCAGGAATTTTGAATGGAGCCCAAACTGAGCCTAGCCGGATTTCTGATCCGAGCATGGTGTGGCGTTGACCTGACATGCAGATGATCAATTAAGGGACAAAGAAAGTTCTGAAAGAATCCAGAATAAAACTTACTTCTTATATAATCTTGGGGTCTGAGTGCATTTTGTGGGGTTAAGGGCTTTGCTCTACAGAGGCCCGAACTGGGGGCCTGCAGTGTACAGGCACAGAGGCCTAACCAGCCGAGAAGCACACACAACACAATATGAAGCAGTTCCAGAATTGGGGCATGTTCGCCATCTAGTGGAGCTTTATATATATGTATATGTGTGTGTGTCTGTGTCTATATATATATATATATATATATATTGTCCCGATCAGCCCCGCCCTACGTGTCTGGCTCCCGGTGTTTCCCTCAGGCGGGGCTTGATTAGCCTCACCTGTGCCTCGTTGTGCTTGCCTGATGTGTCAATCCACTTGTTTGCCTAATCACACCTGCCTAGTGTTTCCTCCCCGATGTCCTGCCCTATTCAGTCTGTCTGCGTCCTGTTCCCCTCGTCGGTTATTGTTTGAGCTGTGTTGATGTGGCTTGCATCCCCTTTTAGTCCCGTTGTTTCCCCATTCCTGGTAATAGACGCCCCTTTTGCGGGGTTTAAACCCGCAGCTTGTGTTATGGGTCGTTCCTCCCACTGCAGCCATCACATATATCTATATATATCAATGTGTGTGTTTCTGTGTATATATATATATGTGTGTGTTTCTGTGTATATATATATATGTGTGTGTTTCTGTGTATATATGTGTGTGTGTTTGTGTATATATATGTTTGTGTGTGTGTGTGTGTATATATATATGTGTGTGTGTGTATATGCACACACATATATACGCACACACACACACATACCATGTATACCTATCTTTAGGGGGACACATTCATTCCTATGGGCATAACCCTAATTCCAACTATGACACCCTTAACCCCTACCCAGCCCTAACCTTAACCATAAGCAATCAAACAAAATATGAGACTTTTGGCATTTTTAGTTTTTTGATTGCAGACACAGATTTTTATAAAATTGCAGTCATCCTTATGGGGACCAAAAAATGTCCCCACAAGGTAGAAAATAACTAGTCTTTATCACACTGTGGGGACATTGGGTCCCCACAACGTGATATAAATATGTCCCCCCCCCACACACACACACAGCTTCGGAAAAAATTGAGACCACAGCACAATAAAAAAATCTGCATCTTTAAATCCTGATTTAATCCTGGTTCTGCTGGCAGAAGGCTACCCGCCCCCAAATTCTGATTGGCTGTGCCTTTCCCTGCTATCATGTGAGAGGCTACGGCTGCGTTCAGATACAAGCAGCGCCAAATGCAGTGGATTTTTTTCCCGTGCAAAAAGGTGTGTTGGGTGACATACATGTGAGGATGGCGGCAGCAAAAAAAACTATGGCTCAATAAAGAATAGTCTTTATTAAAGATATCTTTTTGTCAGTTATTAAACATTCCTTTAACATTACACTATCCCTTAATTTAACTTAATGAATTGCATTTCGAGTGGATTAATATAAATCGAAGCATTGCTAGTATTAATGTAAAGTGATTTTGCATTTTGCAGCATATTAAAAAAACATGCATTCCGTGGAC
>JAODKN010000038.1:11150072-11168150 GCA_026774425.1 Petrocephalus zakoni
TATGCTGTGAATTTATAGTAGTGTCCGCTATAACATAAGGGAATATGCTGTGAATTTATAGTAGTGTCCGCTATAACATAGGCGTATGTCCTGTGATATTGGGAAGCTGTCTGCATGTTCATTAGGAACAGGTGTCAGTTTTATTTCATGTTTCATTTCCATTTGGTGAGAATGTGACACCGAGAGACAGAGTGTGACCACAAGGTTTGTCATGTTACTGCTGACCAGAGAGGCAGACAACCCGTAAAAATCCCACTTTTTCTTTTTAAAGTCTGCTGACTGCTGTTGTCACATTACTGCTGATCACCGTGCTGAGTGACCCAAAGCATTCTGAGAATTATCCGTAGGTGTAGAAGTTTTCACCATCTTCTCTCATGTTGATTGTGTCAAGGTACCTGGCTGTGACTGAACACATATTTAAACTGTTTGTAGGAAAGTACAGCTTCTTAAACATAAATACAAAATATTTTTTATTTAGAAATTTGATTCTAACAAAAACCAACGATTATTCATCACTATGTTTATAACGAAATTTAACTTCACAGGTGATGTAGGGTGTTTTCATGGGCGTTGCTGGTTTTACTGGGGCACGCGCCAGAGTATTTATCAGTTTACTGGCCACAGCCCGGTAAAATCTCACGTTAGACTTCTAACAGGCTTCTATATTTGGCAGTATATAATTTAGATTGATAATAATACATGATTTCCTTCTAATCCGCGATGTCAAGGCAACAGTTTAACCCAGAATACATGCTGAGGCGCGCACCTTGTGGTTTGGGTCCGTACACCACGACGCGCACATTACAGTCCGTGCACAGCAGTGTGCATGTAATAGCTGGTGCACGTGATGCACACGTTACAGTCCGTGCACGGCAGTGTGCATGTAATTGCTGGTGCACGGGATGCACACGTTACAGTCCGTGCACAGCAGTGTGCATGTAATAGCTAGTGCACGGGATGCAGACGTTACTGTCCGTGCACAGCAGTGTGCATTTAATAGCTGGTGCACGGGTTGCATACGTTACTGTCCGTGCACAGCAGTGTGCATGTAATAGCTGGTGCACGTGGCACACACGCAGCAATCCGTGTATCTGTACACCAAGCAAAGTACTTTTTTTTATTATACCAAGAAGCTTATTTCGATTTGACTCAAACATTGTTAACTCCTGTAGATGGGATAGTACGGTAATAGTGGGGTAAGTAAGTTCAAATTGCACGTTGTATAGCACATTTCATACAGACAGCAGGCATTTGAGACAAAAAAATGTGATTTGATTAATGGGGGGCGTCTGTCCCAGTAGAGCATTATGTCTAACAATGAGTGCTTTTAAGTGACTCTATCTTTCTAGTTACGTATCACAGTGAGCTCACTCACCTTGTTCTGAAGCGTGTGGAAATACTGCCCTCCTTAGGTTTTCATTAAAAATGCATTTTCTGTATTCTGTGTTAGCGGGCTAATGTGACTTTCTAATTATTGCTGAAAGCCCACAGAAGCGCTGGTTAGTGCCAGTATCCTGACTGAATGCACAGGTCATCAACGCACCTGAGATCGTAGTCACCAGCAGAAGGCTTTGCTATCAAAATGCAGACATGTATCAAATACTTTAACTTCCAGGAAGGCATCTTTCTGTCCTTGAAAGGTTTAGCTCAGTGATTTTTTTCAGCCACATAAAGTTTACATGTCTTTGCTTTGTAACAGCATTCATGTGGATGTTTTTATTGCATTTCTGGTCTCGTCCATCTGCACTCTGACCCTTCTGAAAGTGCACTTAATTTTTTTTCACCAGACCATTTTAAAATAAATGAAGGGACAATAAATTAATAGTGCAATAAGCTAAATAAATTGGCAAATTTTGCCATCTACAGAAGTTCTCAGATGATTCCTCCATATGTATGATACATGAGCAAGTATGCCTCCTGTAAACGAGAGGTGATTGGTCATTATGGACATTGTGTATATGTGTTTTTATACTTATATATATAAAAAGAGATGTGAGGTGGTATGCGCTCCAAAGACCTGAGTTTGCCAGTTGGCTATAGTTGTGCAGCCCGGGACAGTCCACTGTGGTGTGACCCATTCTGTGTGATCTCGTTTCTGCAGGCGGTTGGACAGGAGTGGTAAAAATGCACCAGTCTGCCCTCAGGGGGCACACTTTTTAGTCTTAAAATACACACATGAATTTCCAGGACCTGGCCCTAATGTGGCTATCCTGCTGGCCCCAGTGCCTGGTCCTGACATCTGGGTGGGGCTTGGTGAGGTAGTCAGTCATTTCAGCTTAGTGGGAGGGGCAGGGACTTCACACTTGACAGCAATGCCATGATGGGCGGGGCCTGGGAACACCAATGGGGACTCAGGACAGCTCTGCGCTCTGCCAGCGGCCCCAGGCCTCCAGCTCCACCCCTGCTGCACACACGAGCAGGTAGCTCTCACCGGTGACCCCTGGCCAGTGTGCCTGGGATAGACGGGCGGATGGGGAGGTGGGAGGAAGCCAACGAGCAGAGGCAGGATGTGGACATGGAGCTGCTTCATACATGCACGTCAGTATAGAGTCCTATGGTTTTATGCAACAGGACATAAGAAAAATCCATCTGGTCCTTATCAGGTTCTCACATTATTTAGATCTAAGCTCAGGTGTAAAACGACACACACCAGACTCCACCGTGTCATTACTTAACAAAAAAGAAGCCAAAATGGAGGCGCTATGTGTGAAAAACTTTTTTGACTCAATAGCTTGTGGAACCACTTTTAGCAGCAATAACTTGAAGTATCATTTTCTGTATGACTATCAGTCTCGCACATTATTGTGGAGGAACGTTGGCCCACTCTCCTTTGCAGCATTGCTTCAGTTCATTGAGGTTTGCAAGTATTAGTTCATGCCCAACTCTGTTAGGGTCCTGCTACAGCATTTCAGTCGGGTTGAGGTCTGTGACTTTGACTGGGCCATTGGAACACCTTGACTGATTGCAAGGTGCACTGGACCTGTGGTTGCAAAACAAGCCCAAACCCTCCACCACCATGCTTGGTAGAAGGCGCTTCTGCCGATATGTGGAGTTTGGTCTTCATCAAATGTGGCGCTGTGCATTACGGCCAAACATCTCCACATTGGTCTCGTCTATCCAAAGGACTCCAGAAGTCTTCTGGTTCAGATGTAACTTTGCATACCTTAGCTATGCTGCCATCTTCTTAGAGAGCAGAGGCTTTCTCCTGGCAACCCATCCACAAGCCATGCTAGTTCAGTCATCTTCTAACTGTACTGTCATGAACTTTAACATGTAACATGCTAACTGAGGCCTGTAGAGTTTGAGATGTAGCTTTGGGGTTTTTTGCAATTTCTCAGATTGATGGGTAGCAACTGTTGCTTCTAAGATCATTGCTGATGTCTTTCCTGCTTGGCATTGCGGTAACACACGCCTGAAAGCTCCAGACCAGCAAACTTCTAACACTTCTGTTTTATAGAGGTGGTCACACTTGGTGATGATCCATTAATCAGGTGCATTTGATTAGCACCACCCTGGCTGCTACTTACCCTCTTAATTCCTGTGGAAGTGGTATGGATGTACTTAATATTTCACACACTGCTTCTGCATTTTGGCTTAGTTTTTGTTGAATAAATAATGCCACTGTGTAATATGTTATGTGAGGTTGCATCTACCTAATTTTAAGACCTGCTAAGGACCAGATTATTTTTTATGCCTTTTAACGTAAAACCTTAGAATTGAAAAATGATTTTATTGTATTGAAATTGCATTTATAGTCTAATGCCATCTTATAAAAGTGCTTGTGCATTTCTACACAATACCCTCTTAAGATAAGGCTGGTGTGATACCCATACTTATGTTTAAGTCGTCAACAAAAAATTTTAATTATTAAGGTTCCTACCCTATGAAACAGAAGCAGGTGTCTGTGCAGATGGATGACCAGTGGATAATGGCAGGCAGGGGGCGCCAACTTCCCCTGCAAACACAGGCTTAAGGTGAGGACATGGACCTGGGGGGGGTTGCTTTTGGCTGCTGGTTAGACCACTGTGTGACAGGCAGTGCTTACCACTGTTTGGCAGCACTTAGTCCACGAGTCTGATCACATGTACAACAGCCTATGGTAGGCATGGCAACACGCAGGCGAGTGTAAAGAGGGCTTACTACTTCAGTGGCATCCAGGCAGTGGGCAGGCAGGAGGAGGCGTGGCCGAGGGACATTCAGCTGTGTGACTGGAGAATTGAGGCATGGGTTAGGATAGCCGGCTGTGTGGTGTGCCGGGCAGTTACAGCCGCGTCAGCACCTGCTTGGGCCCGGGCGGCGGAACACATTGCTGACGATCCGCCATTTTTGCCAAACTTGCTATCCAGTGGAGCTTTTCCACTGATATGCAGGAACCGATCCGTACCCGAGCCGTACTGTGAAGAGAGACTAGTTACAGCACGGTTCCAGCTTGCATTCCTTTTGCACTGCAGTAGGGTCGCCTCCGATGGTGGTTAAACAACCAGCCCGGTTCAGGGCCTTGTCAGCACGGGTACGAGTCAGGTACGGTTCGGGTATGGCTGGGGTACGGCTCACTTCCTGGTGGCAGTGGAAAGGTGTCACGGTCACAGGTGAGGGACCTGTGTTACGGGGGCTGTCACCTCCTCAGCTATTGGCTGGCGGTCTCACACAGCACCACGCTTTCGATGGTCGGCCCGAAGGTTACCTGTCAGTGCTTGGGCTCCTAGGCTCTCTAGCTCCCCTTTCAGCTGTCTGATCTCCTCCTCCATCACCTTGTTCCTCTGCTCTGCTTCCTGCAGCTGTCTGAGTGAAGCACAATCACCAACCGCCAGTCAGGATCATCCCATTATGGTGAGCAAAGTGTCACGCAATGTGTGCATCGTTTTGGCGGGAAATCTCAGCTGTTCTGCTTGTAGCCACATGCTAACTAACAATAGACCTGTACTTCAGAATCAGGCCTCCAACAGGGATTGCTTCTGCTTGCTTCCCAATAAAGCCAACACACGTTTTGTATAACAAAACGGATTCGAATTGCCACATTTTCCTCATAAATTCCACATAAATATATCAATTCTTATTTTGTCCATCGATATATTTTCCAACTTCGTGTTCTGCAGGGGACCAAAGGCCATCCCAGGTAAGATATTTAAATCATTATTTTCAGTGAATTTATTAAATGGCAATGCAGATGTATTGATGTTACCTTTTTATTCTGTTTCCTATAACTCTGGCAGTCGGATACCTGTCAAGCTCCATAGTCATTGTAGCATCTGGAGCCGCGTCACCCTGGCGCAGGCGCTCTGCAGGGCCCATACGTGACACTAGATGGCGCCCCAATCGTTTAGGCAGCTCCGCTGACACGCTTTGTCTGCGTTGCCATGCCTGGCATATCATGGAAACATAACACACTGGCTGCAGTAACAACCCAGTAAGCATCTCTCTTAAAAGAAACCCACTGTTGTAAAAACAAGAAACAGACTCCAAATAAAGTATGGTGACCAGAAAAAGGTCTTAGTCCTTGTTTAGGGATTTCAGATGTTTTTCTCTCTACCGGATTATCCTGAATGAGACTCTGACTGCCACTGCTCTGCTGCTCGTCTGTGCCCGCCGTGATGTCAGAACTGTGGCCCTCCGTCTCCCTGAAAGATGAATACGAGAGACTCCTCAAAAATCAGGCAGGCTTATTGCTCATTGGAGAATCTGCCGACACACTTAAGACTGCAGGCGACATTGCAGGCCATGTTGAAAAGGAAAGCCTACCCAGTGGCCACGTATGAGTATCCAACGAAGGCCAGGTGGGCCCCCGCGGGCTGGCTGCCCCTCACTCCACTCAGAGCCTCCTGTGGGATAAACACGCAGCAGCTGGAGTCTGCGGTATGATTGCTAAATCCTCACTTGGTTCAGCATCACAGGGGTATTTGTGTGTTTATAGTGGCTAACACTGGGGAACCGTGAGACCAGAAAGATCTATGGAGTCGTACCGTGTGACGTTCTATGTTACTTTAGTGCAGATTTCAATCATCGTTGGCATGAAATGCTGACGAAGTATGATGCATGAAAGATAAAATCTTAGTAATGTCACAGAGGCTTAATGCACGAGACCCACACCCTGTACCATTTTGCTAAGGCAGTCGTCCACCACATCAAAGTTGGACGTGTCAGTGGCGTTGGACACCGTAGGCCTGAAAGGGGGTGTACAGAGGTGCAGAGAGGCCCAGTGCACACCACTGAAGAAGGGATGGTCCCAGAAGTCCGGGGCCCCCCCAGCTCCCAGGCGCTGCTCCCGCTCGCAGACCAGCCCTCGGATGAGGGAGCGGCCCTCGGCTGACATCTCAGCGGCTGGCTGTGGAAACTCAAAGTGCTCCTGGAGCACTCAGGCAGACACATGTATGCTCAGCGCCACCGTGACAAGCACGTCACAGCACATTCTACTTTTAAATTAAACACAGACACACACACAGATATCAGAAATTCAGCTGTTGCTGAATTAATTGTAACTGTGGTAATGTGAGTCTTTCTTGTACAGATACAGGCCTTACTTGGAAGTGGAGGATCTTGGCGTAGGTTTCGGGCAGCGATTCGGCAAAGAAGGGCGTGCTGCCGAATAGCATCTCATAGGCACAGATCCCCAGGGCCCACCAATCACACTCCGGGCCATACCCCTCCCCACTCTCCAGCGCCCGGAGGATCTCTGGCGACAGGTAGTCTGGGGTCCCCACTGCCAGGGAGGAGTGCACCTTTGGGGGGCGGGCGGTGCAGAGGATGCGTCATCTGACATTGAAGGGCATTCATTTTTTTTACATCCATACATTATATGTATGGACACATGTACAAAGGTGACTGGTCACAGTGAGTGAACTGGGGGGTTGATGTTGATGCTTGAGCTCCAGCACATAGTGCACCTCCTACCCACCCACCATGCCGTCTTCCTGGAGCCTCAAACAGGAGCCGAAGTCCCCCAGCTTTACGTGGCCATCTGCAGTCAACAGGATGTTGTCAGGTTTTACGTCTCTGAAAAAGGGGAGGGATCACACACCGCCTTGCGTTAACACTCATGGCTTAGTGTGACCACACACGGCCTAACATGTGGCTTAGTGTGACCACACATGGCCTAACACGTGGTTTAGTGTGATCACACATGGCCTAACACCTGGTTTAGTGTAATCACACATAGCCTAAAATGACCACGCACAGCCAAGCATGACCACACATGGCCTGATATGACCATACATGGCTTAACATAACGCACAGGCCTTCAATGTGTTCAAGCCTGATGTTAGTCATGTGTACAGCATACGACTAGTCAGCTTCAACAATCAAGGGTCCTTAACCAAGAAAAGCATGGCCACATTTGACTAGGTTTACAAACACGCTGGCCACAGTTTACCTGTAAAAAGACCATGTGTGTGAGATCGCTCACCTGTGCACATAGCCCAGTTTGTGGACAGAATCAATGGCCATTACAATCTCTGCCAGGTAGAACTGGGCCATCTCCTCTGGAATGTGGTCCCCAAATTTACTGAGAAGTGTGAGAAGGTCACCGCCCACACAGTAGTCCATTGCCAGGTACTAGTGTGAAGACAATGATCAAGTCAAGTCTTGTCAAGTAGTATTTGTCGTCATTTACTCCATATACAGGTATACAGTGGCATGAAATGACATTCCCCCAGGACCACAGTGCGACATCCAGACAGCGAGTGACAAGGGTGGAGGGGGTGGGGGGGGTTTGCACAGGACTTAAAGTGCAAAACACAGGGCCGTGTGAAAAGGGGGGGTGGACATAATGGTTTACGTACATTGTGCAATGTCATTATTTATTGTGCAATGTATTGTGCAAGTCTAAAGGGGAAGAATAATAATAGTGTCTGCTGACTGATAATAAATAGATGAATACGGTAATAAGTTAATGTGACCAGTGTCAGATTGGGGGTGGATGGGGTGGGCAGTAGGGGATTTAGTGTCCTGACAGCTTGGCAGAACTGGCTGGGGTGCTCCTGTGCCATCTGCCAGAAGAGAGCAGGACAGAGAGTCCATGGGAAGGGTGGGTCACAGTAGAGATTGGAGGGCCCCAGTGACCTCTGTTAGTGGGATAGACCATTAAATATGGACTAGCACAGCTGTGCCTAATGCAGGTCTGGCAGATAACCATCATCACCAGCGTGTTCCATCGGGGGTTTGTGACCGCCCTATAGGGGCCCATGGGGGCCCTCGGCAGAGTTAGCGCGAGGAGGGACACGCACCAGGTAGCTGTCGTCCTGGAAGGCATAATGTAGCTCCGTGATCCAGCGCCGGTCCCCTCTCACTAGGACTTCCCTTTCCTCTTGGTAGCAGGCTGTCTGTGTAGGTACACACATTTAAGGTGGAGATGAACACCCTCAGGAATCAGGACAGTCTAAAGCCGACGGGGGCTTGTGGTTGTTGAGGATCTGGGGCCGAAGCCCTGCAATATAGACTGAGGATTCAGGCTTTCGGCTTTCGGGTGGTGCAGCCGCCCTTGGCCCTTACCTCTGCGTGCTTCAGTATCTCCCACTTGTTCATGATCTTCAAGGCATACACCTGCTGCGTTCTGCGCAGACGCGCCACGGCAACCTGCAGCCGGGGAGAGCAGGGATCAAAAGCGTGAGCGAGGGCTGCAGGGGCAGCGAGACGATTCGTGGTGCAGCCCACCTCGCTGAAGGTTCCTCTGCCGATCACCCTGAGGATGTCAAAGTCTGCCCTCTGGACCCTGGTTTTCTTGACACTTCTCACCAGGGGCTCAGCTGTGGTTGAAGGAGTGTAAGAGGTGTTACTTTCACTTTCAAGGGCATGACAACACACATCATGAAAAGAACAGACATCCATTTACGACAACCCCACATCCTTAAAGTATAACACAACTTTTCACTGAATTAGTATTTAACAGTTAAACAGCTCATAATAGAGCGAGGGGGGGGGGCAATGTTATTCACAAAGGGCCAGTGTGTATGCAGGTTTTTGGGATTACCTTTAGATCAGCTGTTCAAACACAGGTGTGAGAACTCTGCAGCCAATCAGTCCTCTAATTAGTAATCAAATTAGGGAGTTGCAGCGAAAACCCACACACCCAACAGCCCTTATTGGATAAGATTGCCCACCCCTGTAACAGAGTAACAGGTAAGTCACCAGACTGTTGTCTGACAACAATAAAATGGAATTCTTAAAGGCACATGGCTTGGTCTGGTACGTCACATTAGTGCTGGAGCCAGGAGAAGCAACAAATGTGGACAGAGAAAAGGTCACTTCCCCTTTTAAGAGCCTGGATGTCCAAAATAGATCAGCTTAGCGCAGCTACAGTAACTATTGCCATTTTTAAGAGTAAGTATTCCAGTACTGCAGATTCCCAGCCCCGTGTCCCCGCCACTCAAAAAAGGGCATTTCCCAAGCCAGAAGGGACGTGGCTGGTTTGTGGAAAAAACAATGGCGATTTCAGGGCAACAGCACGCAGGAAAAAGCACATCCCGACAGCAGGTGCTTGTCTCTTTCCACTCCCCATGCAATTTCCCGCCGCATGTAATCAGATTTTCCTTACTAGAACAAGGAAGGCAAGAGTGCAAAAGCAACTCTCCATCCGCGATTTTTGAGGAGTATGGCTGGTGACAGATATTGACACCTTTACAGGCCCCACACATGGTCTGATCTGGGCACAGCTGTTCCTCACTTCTAATCTTCCCAGGCAGCGATTTGTTTGCAGGATACCCTGGCAGATTCTGGGGCCCCAGTACTTTACAGGGGCTATTTAATAATCATAGGGGGCGGGGCAGTTGCCATTTGTCCTTCATATTATTGGGTAGTCGTGTATTGCAAAACAGAATGCTGGTGGTGCGCAGAATTTATAGCTGCGCCCCATGAGGAACACGGACCACAGCGGTCAGGATCTGCGCCTAGTATGCAGGGGTAGATGTTACAGTAGAACACACAATAAAATTGGATTCTGGGAAATGGAGGACAGAGAGAAGGAGAGAGAAGCCGAACAGCTGCTGAAACAGGCGGCGGCATCCCGAGTAACAATGAGGGGATGAGCGGAGATGAAGGAATCATACCGATCACTGGCAATTAGAAGCAAACTAATATCCCGCTTGATCCCTGGCAGTCACACGATGCTCAGTAAGGCTCCGGGGCACCAGTGTCACCCGTGTCATGACAATATGCATTTAATGTGCTTTTTTCGTCGACCTTCCTCCTGTTGATTTAACCCACTCAGTCTCAGAGTGTTACTCAGATTCACTTTGGGGATCATCAGTTATGTTTGTGACTAATGGAAAATCAGCAGGCTAACCAACTTTTACTACTGCAGGCTGACAAAATGCACACCATGGCGGACATTGTAAAGTCGACATATGCCAGGGAAGGTACGACGAATACGTTTCGTGTGGAAAATTAAGGTGAAAATAGCTTACTCCACCCCACTGAGGAGAGGGTTAGGGTTCAGAGAAATGCTTATTCCATCTGCTTATTCGATTGTCAAGTTAAGTCACCTAAGTCACTTTATTTATAATGCACTTTAACAACAGCCCCTGCTGACGTTAGTGCTTTACGTAGTTCATAAAATCACAGCAAGATATCAAGGCATAATTCCAGCGTAAAACACAGATACACAATCTGCTCTTTCATACATTTAAGTCTCCTCAAATGCGAATAATGTATATTTAATGTATATTTATAGACTAAAACTAACGAGGAACACTTAATGTGCAGCGGCAAGCTATGCCAAAGCTTTAGTGCTACTACCGCAAAGCAGGTATCCCATAACCGGGACCTTGGAGTGGACAAAAGCAGCTGGTCAGAGGACCACAGCGATCCTGACACAGCAAATTGGTGATATAAGGAGCAGCTAAGCCATGTAGAGCTTTAAAAATGAATAATAAAATCTTCAACTGAGTCCTGTACTGAACTGGTAGCCAGTGGAGGGATGTGGTGTCTCTTCTTGCACCAGCTAAAAACCGCGCAGCAGGTTGTTAGCTGGTAGTCGGGCTAAGCATGACTGACTTACCACTTTATACAGAGAATTACGGTAAAAAAAATAGTGCTTGAAAGGAAATACGTAATACAAAGAAAAAAATCATATTAAAGATGGATATGAATAAACAGGGCTAAAATAAAACGGCAAAATAAGACAATAAAGATGAAAAGCAACAATATCAGTAGCCATGAAATGAAGATGTAAAATGAAAAGTGTGTGGCAACGCATGGTAATGTAGGCGTGTTAGCCTAAATGCGCATTCGATCAAGGTAAACATTAGCCCCTGTTTGTTACATATATGTGTATATATATACACACACAGCCCCGGAAAAAATTAAGAGAGCACAGCACAATTTTTTGTTTCACTGTCTCAATTTATGGTTATGCATCTGTGTAAAATATATGCTATTCTTTTGCAAACTGCAGCCTGGTTCTTCTCTGTTACTCTGTAATGAAGGGCTTCTTCCCTGCTTTATGGGACTTCAGTCCTGCTTCTAGGAGCCTGATACTAACTGTCCTAGCTGTGCATGTCACACCACTTAATGTTTCCCATTCCTTATGAAAGCCATGTCATCCTCCCATTCATGAGGCTCTGCTGGATAAGCTGACGGTCATCTGGCATTTGAAAGTCACTTCCGCCCATTACCTGGCTGCTTTCTGGTCATTCCCAGTGTGTTCTGCTTCGCATTGTTTCTGTGTAGGCTACTGCTGTCTTAGAAACCCTGAACCTGGAAGCAACAGCTGCTAAGTGTAGCCTTCTGCCAGCAGAACCAGGATTAAACCAGGATTTAAAGATGCAGATTTTTTTTTTTAATTGTGCTGTGGTCTCTTCATTTTTTCATTTTTTGTCTGCAGCTGTAAATAAATATGCGACATGAATGCGCCCAACCCGAACCACATGCAAGTTTGCACAGAAACATGCGTCTGGGCTGTAGAAGTTCACTGCAGGGGTTAGATGTTCATGAGGAGACACCGTGCCCCGTGGCCTTCAGCAGACACCTGTCAAGCCTGACAGCTAGACAGTGCTCTTCCATGCCAGTGGGCCAAAATACAGAGGGCTTGTCACCAGCAGAAATAGCCACACGCCCGGCACGTGCCCTGCGTGGTGTCGGCTTGCATGACCTTGCTTCAGCCAGCCGTCCGTGCCCAACTGAATGGCCGTGCATTAGTCAGTCATGGGGGAATTCAGGGCCCGTGAGCCCGAAACGGACCGAAACCCATTTTAGCTCAACAAATTCTGCTAGAAGTTTAGCAAAGGAAACACTCCTGGCAGCAAGTGATGTGAAAAAATTAGCAAAAAGGGTTATGTTCTCTGGAAACCTGTTTCAGCCAGGTCTGGCTGAGAGCAAGGCCACTGCTCAACCTGCTATATGATTAGAACCAGTTTGGGTGGAGTGGAAGTGGCCAAATCAAAGCAGTCAGACCAGTGGTACCCCTCGCCAAACTGGGGCTCAAAGCGGAATCTCCACAGGGCCCCCAGACTCCACAACATGCCTGTCTCTGGATCCACCACATTAGAATGTCTTAGGGAAACTTTAATTTGAACAATAAATATATATTTATTATTAATCAGATTAGAATACTCAAAATATCAGTTCTGCATCATTCATTACCATGCCTGCTTCAGGTGTGAGAAGTTGTGCAATCCTCCGGATGCTGCCTCTCATGTTAACAGTGTGATTCTCACCAGCGGCCTGCTGCTCGGCATCGCTATATACATCCATGTGCGAAAGCGCCCTACGGACACGGATTCAAGCCATAGATACCGGCATTCCCATCTCAGGCGGCGATGCCGTAAAGGCCTCACTCTTACGGGACGACTCTGAGCCACGTTATAAGCAGAAGCCATTCTCCCTCACACCAGCCCTAACTAACGGGGCTGGGCAATTAGCGCCTGAGTATCCGGCAGCAATCGTGATGTAAGCAGATGGAAAGAGAGATCATTTTGCTCCTTGTTTTATTTATCTATTTAGCTGAAACCTTTCCTTGTTTTATTAAGGAAAAAAATGTTGATTGTATTGTAGTTTATTTCCATGCTCTCAGAATCATGTTGCATAAAATATGGAACAAATGGCGTTCGGTGAAACTAGGAACAGACAGCAACCCTCAGGGCAATTGCAAGTGGCAACTGTAAAGCTAGGTAGCTTACTGGAAGTAAAACCTTCTAAACAGACCTGCAAGTGTAACACTATCTCCTCCTCACTGGTGTTAACTTGAACACCCCCATCCTGACTTGTTCACCTGCATAGTGTGTGATGTGCGTGTAGGAAGGGCCGGCCCTGACTCAGACAGACGCTACATAATCTACAATGTGGATGTAAGAGTAGGTCTGCGTCATGAAATGCTGCCCCTGACATCCCTTCCCTCTGCGAGTACCGGTAATGACACGGGGAAGTGCAGTATTGTTTAACCAGTGAATAAAACAGGGAACTGCAGATACCCCGGCCTCTGAAGGCCTTTAAACATTTCAGGAAGCCTTCTACAGCAACTTCTGCCTTAACTGTTATTTATAATGGACCATAACACTTTTTTCTTGCAATAATATTTAAGGAATAGATGTAAAGGTTTGATTGAGAACAGAGTAAAAATACAGTATATCGGTTGTTAATATTTTTTGATAATGTATTGAAAAACAACAGAAATAGCTCACCCGTGACCCTGTACTGGATTAATGGTTGGAAGATAGATGGATTGATGAATGGATAGATATGGGGATGGATGGATGCTCAGGTCACAAGTTTTAAGTCACAAATTTTCACTTTATGATGCTTAATACCTTCCAGCCACTGACCTGGGCTGTGGTCATCAGGTCTTGCACATACTGCACATTAATATATTAGCAGTCATACCATTGGAAATATACCACATAAATGATAGACATTTAATTAAACATTTTTCATCTTTTCATTTCTCTCTATAAAATTGTGTATAACACTTTAAATTTAACATATTGATAAATATAGTTCATGTCAAATACTTCACCAGCTTATGTCTACTAGGTGAATTTAATGGAAACTGGCTGGCTCCTGCGTCCCCCCTAAGCACATGCAGCCTCGCGCTGTGAATCGGCGGAGCGTGGCCGGCACTAACCCCGCCGCAGGAAGGCCCGCACGTGCTTCTCCCTCACCAGGGACGAGGACTGGAACTCCAGGTACACGCCCAGCAGCAGGTCCAGCATCGTCTGCAACCCCACCAGCCCCCCTGGCGCCGTCGGCTCTCCCGGGCCGCAACCTGCGGACATGGTGACCCCCGGTGGCGCTCGGCATCTACACCTCAAATCCCGCTGCTCTCCGCAGCCTGGCTTTTCCTCGCCTCTTCCCGCTGCGGACGTTCCTCGTTCGCCTCTCTCTTCTCCTCTTTCCTCCACCCTTCCCGGCCAGCTGGCTGCCCCCCTCTTACTCTCCCCTCTTTGTCTTTATACAGTGTCTGTAAAGCCTGCTAATCTGACTTCAGTCCTTTTTTGGTCTCTCCCTCTCTCTCTCTCTCGCACTCGTTCCCTCTCTCTCTCTCTTTCCGAAACTCCCAAACTGTCCGCATCACCCAGTGGGCTCCATCCCCTTTCCCTGACACCCTGTCCAGACTTTCCACACTTTTTCCAGCCGACTCCCTCTGCTTCCTTGCTGGAAACAGCTCAGGCCTTTGTGTCTATTAGCCACCCCACCCCAATGGAGTAACAATGACCACACCACCCTCGTCATCGGGACCCGGGTCTCTTCCTTGCTGTACGTCTTTTGCTTTCGCTTCTCCCCCCCCCCCCCCCCCCCCGGGTCTGTCCCTGACATTAGACATGCTTCCTCCATCATCTTCAGTGTTTATTTTTAACATGCTCCTGCCCCCCCCCCACCTTCTCCTCCCTTCTTCCCTTTTTTCCAGAGGACCGCCCTTCCCCCGATTCCGTCTGTAAACACACCGCTGCACCAGTAATTACCTCCTCATTCGCACTTTCTAGTTCTCCGTTTCCTAAGCTAAGTTTATATTTATCTTGTGGCGCCCTGTTGTGTGCACGTGAGTGTGCATTTGTGGAAAAGGAGGGACCTGTTTGCAATGGAGAGTCAGGCCCATGGAAGAACTGGTGTGATCGACTCTGGCCCCCCCTCCTGGGGGAAAGGCTGGGTGCAGGCTCTTACCAGCTTATTGTGGTTGTTCTTATGGCATAGAGTCAGTTTTCTGCATGGCTCCTCACACATCCACACATTGACCCCATGTGGTGTCAAGTCAGACTCACCACAAACCGAATTTCAATTTACTTACCTGAATTTGATTGTGTTAACCTGAACTCAAGTTTCATTTCCTGAATACCAGAACCTGAGATAAATGTACTTCCTGTTTCCACAAAGCTGGGAACATGAAATTGTCCGAAATGGCTTCGTATGCTAAAGCATTAAAGTTCCTTTCACTGGAAGGGGCCAAGCCCAACCCCTGAAAAACACCCCCACACCATAATCCCCCCTCCACCAAACTTTACACTTGGCACAATGCAGTCAGGCAAGTTCCGTTCTCCTGGCAGCCGCCAAACCGCGTCCATCGGATTGCCAGACAGAGAAGCGTAATTCATCACTCCAGAGGACACGTCTCCACTGCTCTAGAGTCCAGTGGCGGTGTGCTTTACACCACTGATGCTTTGCATTGTATTTGGTGATATAAGGTTTGGATGCAGTTAATTTGAAGGCCATATGAAGTTTGGAGGTCTGTAGCTATTGACTCTGCAGAAATTGGTGACTTCTGCACACTGTGCACCTCAGCATGCACTGTCCCCGCTCTGTGATTTTACGTGGCCTACTACTATGTGGCTGAGCTGCTGTTGTTCCCAATTGTTGACCGTGGAATATTTAGTAGCAAGGAAATTTGGACTTATTGCACAGGTGGAATCCTATCACAGTACCATGCTTGAATTCACTGAGCTCCTTTTCTCAAATGTTTGTAGAAGCAAACATGCCTAGGTGCTTGATTTTATACACCTGTGGCCATGGAAGTGATTAAAAAACCTGAATTCAATGATTTGGAGGGGTGTCCCAATACTTTTGGGAATATAGTGTACACTAATAATTTAATAAAACGTTGGTTATATTATCAAGCTAAATGTAAATGATTTTTAAAAATAACGTGGGGAAAGTTTGCAAACTCCACACACATGGAACCTGGGCAGAAACTCAAACCCTGGTCCCAGAGGTGTGAGGCAACATTGCTAACCATGCTGCCCCTAATACGAAACAATAAATACTTTGTTGCATTATTTTCAATGTAATACAAGTCAAAGTAAATTTAGAAATCACTACTTTATTTTTTTATTTGCGTTTTCCATACTGATTTGGGGTTGTAAATACTTGGGCTGTGTCTTCAGTTTGTGTAAGTGTGTTGATCTGTGCCAGTTACTCGCATGTTTCTGTGTCCTCTGTAAGTAGCAGTCATGTGTGCACCTTACAGTCCACTGTCAGACCAGATTGTGCTTAGTCTCTTTTTTGCCGCTGTGATGACAAAAGCTCATGGAGTTTTCATATTAAAAGCACTGGAGAAACCAAAGAATGTGATTCTCACACTGCTGCCACCACCATTCAGGTGCAAATGAGCCTGCTGCAGCAGAAAGATGACGATTCCCAACAACCTCCAAATTCTTCTACTTCATCTCCAAACTCAAATGCTCGATGGCTGAAAATTGGACACAGATGGATGTTCAGGACAATGATCCCAAACATTCATCAGAACTTTTCTGGGAATGGATAAAGCAGGCTAACATTAACCTCCTGAAATGGCCTTCCCAAAGCCCTGATCTCAACCCAATTGAAAATGTGTGGGTTATCCCTAAAAGCCGTGCCAGGAAACCAACCAATTTTAATTAACTACCAAATCTGCCAAGAACAGTGGTCAAATGTCCAGTGAGAATTAAGCCAGAAGCTTGCTGATGGCTACCAAAAGCTGCTGTTTGATGCCTGTTGTACTTGTGAATGTAAACTTCTGACCACAACTGAAATGTGTTTTTGTAAAGAAAGCGCCATCTCAAGGTAACACCCTGCAAGTGAATAAATGGGCGGGTTTAGATTTAGGCACACCCCCAGAAGGAGGGGGGTCACTTCCTTTGGCAGGAACTGGCTAGCAGCCGACTTGGAGGGGAAAATTGAAGTGGCTACATCTGTATAGTTTTTTTTTGCTGCAATGAGTCCTGCAAGGAGGAGTCTATGCTGAATGAGGGTGAGGGATAACTGTGAGTCATGATTAAGGAGACAGTTGCAGGGGTTCGGTTAGGGTTTGGGTCCCGTCCATGACCCAAAGAGGTCAGGGTGGGAAAATATTTTTTTTTAATACTTTTGCGTCCCCTCACAATAGTTTATGAGGCTGAAGTAGGTTTATTATTCGGCAGTTTCTTATTTACAAAATCCGTGCCACCTTAAATAGGAATAATGCGTGATATATTCAAAGAACCAAACCAAAATGTAGTAAGAGCAATAGTTGCTCTATCGGATGGTATTAGAATTTTAGTATTAGACGTTCTGATGTTGACCAGATAAATTGCTGCAAATATGGCACACATTGATTTTCAATGGGTCTTAATGGGAATAATGCATATTACAGGGGGCATTATTTCTAAAAGTCTATAATACAATATCTTCAAACTCTGGATGTAGTAAGTGAAATAATTGGATTATCACACAGCATTAAGGTTTTGAATGGGCATTTTGATGTTGACCAGATAAATTGCTGTAAATACGGCAGATCACACATATTTTCAATGGGACTTAATGGGAAACAATGCAAAGGGCATTTCTTTTTAAATTTCTACAGTACAATATCTTCAAACTCAGAATTTAGTAAGTGAAATAGTTCCTCTTTCAGAAGGCATCAATGTTTTAAACAGATGTTTCGATTTTGACCAGATAAATTGCTGTAAATATGGCAGATCATGCATTATGCCTATTTAAGGTGGAACGGATTTTTTTAAAATAAACTGCTAAATAAGAAACCAACAGCCGTGTAAACTATTGCGAGGGAACGCAAAACTATTGTGAGGGAACATAAAACTATTTAAAAATATTTTTTGCACCCTGACCTCTTAGGGGCTCCGTAAAAAGATGTACAGACAGGGATATCAGCTGGTAGATGGGCCTTTTTAGTAGCTAAATTCAGAG
>JAODKN010000038.1:11193444-11204666 GCA_026774425.1 Petrocephalus zakoni
CTGTCTGGAGAAAACAGTTTGTCCTTCTGTTTATGTCTAAGCTGAATCTGCCGTCTCTCCTCCCCAGTTTCAGATGATGCACATCTTTTGTACACAGAGATCGCAGCACCTACTCCAGCCAGGAATGTGGAGAGCGCGGTAAATTTTTAATCCATTAATAACAAATTTATTAGACTGTCCTTCATGGGTTTATTTCTGAGTGGTAACAGATCATGTTACATTTGCACAATTGCCTAAGCAATGTAAACGTGAACACTAACTCCTGACGTCCCCTTTAATTATTGGAAAGTACAAAGTTTGCATGATGTGTCAACCTCAAGTTGACAATCTTTTTCAGTTTAGATAGTTATGCAATGTTCACGAATGCTTTAGTATTGTAATATAACTTCAATTCAATCATCTTAACCCACACACAGCACATAACCACATAACACACCCACACACAAAAAACACTATTAATAACCAGTCAGCTTTTTTTTTGCCATTTTAAGTGAATATGTGCAATTCCTTCTAAATAATTAGAATCTATGGACTGGAAGGAGAATAGCAAGATGAACAAAAAGCAAGCAAGGTGAATGATAAACAATGGAAGTCTGTACTATTTTTGTCTTTCCAGAATGCTGTGTCCCTATACAGTGTGGTTGGGGCCAAACATCCAAAGGTTCAGCGGCAGCACACAGAGGACGTGAACAGTGTTTACACTCTGGCTGGAAGCCCAGTGGGTGGTCAATAGAACAACAGGAAGCGGGCACTCCCTGCCAAAGCCCTTCTCACTGCTGACCAGTTCAAAACAGCCCTTGCCCTCGCAAACTGCTTCCTGATTCCCCTTCAGATGTGAAATGAAAACAAACATCGTGTTTATCTGACGAGAAGTGTTCAGTGGAAGGTGGCAGAGGAAACATGCCGAAACATACAGCTTACTCGGTTAAAACGTTCACATTAGTCTGCCATTATTTCCAGGTTGTGGTTCCACAGCATATTTACAGATGCAAACAACCAACGATGTGGAAATAAAAGAAGTGGCGAAATGCAACGTGCTACACTGAAGAGCCCCAGGCATGATTGGGTGGGGGCAGCCATTCACAGGCGTGACATGTGGGGCTCATAGCCCAGCCTCCAGGCCTGACCATAGCCCAGTCTTCAGGCCTGACCATAGCCCAGCCTCCAGGCCTGACCATAGCCCAGCCTCCAGGCCTGACCATAGCCCAGTCTTCAGGTCTGACCATAGCCCAGCCTCCAGGCCTGACCAGCAGGGGCGTCGTAGTTGGGTGAAAAGTGGAACTAAATTACCAGGGCCCCAAGTGGGGGGAGGGCCCCTGAGGTTGTAGGTAGTTGTGAACCTTGAGCTTACGGGGGCCCATGGCCACTGCTTGTGCATAGGGCCCAGAATTTGGTGCTACGCCCCTGCTGACCAGATCACAGTACAGGCCTTCAGCTGCAAACAGTCACCAAATAAGTGTGACTTTACACAAATATTTACAGGGAATACCAATGCAGTGGTTATTATCTAGCTCATCTGTGACACACTTTAAACCAGACAACAACGAAATAGTTAAAAGGTTCAATTTCTCTAACATGCTATATTTATCAAAAGGAAATTATATGTACATAATTAACATACTGTATGTAAGTCAATATGCATGGTATATTTGTGAACCGCAGATGAATTGAGAGCACAGTAAACGGAAGCAAAGAGGAATTCCGGTAATCTAATTAAAATAATTATTAGTAGAACTATTAATAAAACAGGTTAGTGTCTTATTACCAACTGAGTGTTTGCACAATATATCTTATCTCTGAATGTGGAGACTTGGATGTCAAAACGTGATCATTTGTATTTAAAAACACTACAGATTTCTAATTGTTTTGCAATATGCTTGTCTAAAACTTAGTCTTTTCCATATGTGCTGTAAGTGCCCCTGGTCTGAAGTGACTGGTCTGAAGTGCTGATCCTTGCATTGCACAGAGGAGGTACCTAACCTGGGCGTTAGGGGCGCACTGAATCTTTACTGAAAAGCCGCTCTCAGCTGATCCACTTTCAGTGTCATTATAATCAACTTGCCCAGATAAGTTAGAAGAACACAGGCATACATACGCACAACCATACTCAAGTGATTAAGATGCAAAATGCAGGGATACTACAGATATCAGAGTGTAAGAGAAAAAAAACCCTCAGGACTCCTGTCTTTGTGAATCTCTCTGTCACAGTGGGTGTGTTACAGTGCTGGCTTAAAGCGATGCATTTTGGTCATTTCTGATTGGCGAAAAACCAACCATCATGCATTGCGTCAGGGCCAGAATACATCGCTTTAAGCCAGCACTGTAAGCAGCTGCATGAAGTTGAACAAACCCAATAACATATGGGGTAATACCTGATCAGGGCAATTAGGGGGGTGTTCCAAAAAGCAGGAAATCTCAGCTAACTGGGTTAACTTAAGGTAAAAGCCTTGTGGAATACCAGTCAGGTTACAAAAAAATCACAGAATAAAAATTATGGCATGAGGAAAAATTGTAAACAACAGATTGGGAAGATAAGTGGCTATGTGTGATTTGTTGTTTATTAAATGCTTATGGCTCCATAAACAGAGCAAACAAACAGATGTTGTCAGAAATGGTTGTAGGATACCCATGTAGCCAGCCATTGCTTCCAGGGGGCCCCCTGCTTCATATGAGATGGGGTCCATGCTCACCGTGACCCACACTCAGATTCCATATGCAACAAAAGCAACAATAACTGCTCTCTCTTTCATAAGTATAGAATAATGCCTACTTCATCTATTTTTTTTTTATCTCTGCAAGCACACAAAGATCAACACACTTAGATATTTTACTCAAAATGTTCTCACCAGTGGCCTGTGGTGTGACTGTTAACATTGTCCGAGAAACTGTCTGCCTGAAATTCATGTATTTTATTTACGTTGACTGTTGTAATGAAGAATTAAAGTAGTACTTCATACATAAACTGTATCTTATAATCTATGTATTTCTTGGTTGACTACTCACTCTAGTCCCATTAATTCTTTTGTGCACAACTAATCCCAACTATGACACCTTTAACCCCTACTCATCCCTGACCTTAACCAAAAGTAACCAAACAAAATACAAGTGTTTTGGCATCTGTTGTTTTTGACTGCAGTTACAGATTTTTATAAATTTGAGATTATTCTTGTGGGGACCGAAAAAAATGTCCCCAGAAGGTAAAAAGTTACAGGTTTTTAGTACATTGTGGGGACATTGGGTCCCCACACTGTAACGATTACAAATTCTCTCTCTCTCTCTCTCTCACACACACACACTCACGCACGCACGCACTATTAACGACTGGATTAATACAAAAAAAGTAAATGCGCACATAAAGTCGGAAATGTTACGGCAGCCCACACGGTGTCTCCGCGAAATGATTCCCCGACGGCGCACTTGGGTTCCTCTACGAGTTACGAAAACAAAGGATTACCTATTGCACAGGCAGGCTACTCTTCTTTAACAAAATAAACGCCACCTTTAAAATGTCGGTCGGTTTTTAAAGACGCGATTTGTTCGTTGACCACTGAACAATGCCATGGACACTGGCGAAGAGCTCCAGGAGTCGCCGATGATTCACGGAAAGGAGCCGCCCAGGCCTCGGATCGACAGGGCCGAGGTAGCCGATCTGCGCCGCTTTCCGACACATTATATACGCGTTACACTTCTGCTAAAACGAGGGTACCGGGCCGGGCTTGTCCTCTCATGGAGGGGAAGCCGATGCCGCATTAATGCCTTCCTGTTCAGCGGCATAGGGTACTTGTTTCATGCTTAGTGGAGCCGGTGTGCCGTCCATCATAACGTGCTGTTATAACGCGCAGACCCCCGCCAGCCGCAGCCAGACCCCCAGCGCCCCCCTGTCCCCCATGGACCCTCTGAACACGCTGTCCAACTTCGACTCGGAGATGGAGCCCGACGGCCAGGGCAGCTACTCGCTGTTTCCGGCGCTGGACAGCATCGCAAGCCTGTCGGGCGCCTCCGAGAGCCTGGAAACGTGAGCGCCCAGCCCGCGCCTGTCATTCGGCTTCTCCCCGAGCCGAGACAAGGGGCCGCTGAGTGCTGCCCTTCTGCAGTCTTTAAGCGGAGATTGACCTCTTCAGGAAGGGGTGGCCAGTCTTATCCGCCAAGGGCCGGTGTGTATGCGGGTTTTTGGGATAACCCCTTGGTCAGCTGTTCAAACACAGGTGTGTGGACACTTCATCCAATAAGTCCTTTAATTAATAATCTGATTAGGATGCTGCAGCAAAAACCCACATACACAACGGCCCTTTCTGGATAGGATTGCCCACCCCTGTCTTAAGGAGATGACAGAATTATTTACAGAGTATAAGTATTTCGTGTGATATTTAGGTGCCTATTAAACCTGATTGCTTTAAAATTTCTTGAGCCTGGTCACCGCGGATTGGTTGTCAACCCATGGACTTCATTATGGTGGAAAGAAAGTTGATCTTGTGTTTGTTTCTTTCAAGTGAACCACCAAGTGATGTTACTGACAAGCCAAATCTCACGTGGCTTGATGCCGCCCAGGTCAGTTCAGTGCCTTTTGCGTACGGGTTTAATGTGATGTAGAGCGTGTGCAATTTAAACTCAGACGGCATGTGTGGATGCTTCGTTTAACAGGATGTTATTCAGGTTTTGTTTCTCTCACACTTTCAGATCGTCCTCGAGGAGGCAGGCCGGCCGATGCACATTAAGGAAATCAAGCAGAGAATCATCGATAGGGGGCTGGTGCAGTCAAAGTGAGAGCAGACAGTGTGCAGATTTCACTGAAAGCCTGACCTGGAATGCCCAGGCTGACTGTCATAGCAGATACTTTAACCACACACCATTGTTCTCCACCCTATTTTCTCGGTAGTGCCAAGTCAAGCCTGGAAGCCGTGATGTATCGTGAGGTAAGACGGAGTTTCAGATGCAGCCACCTTGGGCCGATATATGAATCTGTTACATTGTCAGCCTTTGTCTGCTGTGCACATTAGTTATGTAGCTCTGAATGTTGCACTTAATGCAGTATTAGTAATTTCCCTTTTAAAAACTGTCACTTTATCAAGCATGTTTGTTCTGTTAGTTCATTTTCCATTCATTTGTACCATTTGATTTTGTTGATTTTCATTTAGCGTAGTTATGTTGGATCTCAGCTGAGACGCCTTGTCCCTGAGCAGTGAGCAGCTGCCGCGTTTGCCGTACTGGAGGAGTTTCGAGAAGTTCAGTCTCAACAGGAGCAGTGAGAATAAGGTCCAGTAATAGTGCAGGGCATGGTACCTGGGGCGCTTCCTCAGGCTAAGGCATGTTATAGAGAGCACATGTTACTGTGTGCTAGACACATCCCTGAAACATCAGGAGGAGCTGCTGAGGTTAACGCTTTGGGACCAGGGCTGGGCACCCTGACTTAGGAGCCATTAGCCTCGATCTCAGTGAGGCCAGGGCTGGGCAGCCCAGTTTAGGGACCGTTAGCCTCAGCCTTAGTGAGACCAGGCCTGGACAGCCCACTTAAGGGACTGTCACCCTTTGGCCTCAGTGAGACCCAGGTTGGGCAGCCCAGTTTAGGGACCATCATCCTCAGCCTTAGTGAGACCCAGACTGGACAGCCCAGCTTAGGGACCATCAGCCTCAACCTTAGTGAGACCCAAGCTGGGCAGCCCAGCTTAGGGACCGTCAGCCTCAGCCTTAGTGAGACCCAGGCTGGGCAGCCCAGCTTAGGGACCGTCAGCCTCAGCCTTAGTGAGACCCAGGCTGGGCAGCCCAGTTTAGGGACCGTCAGCCTCAGCCTTAGTGAGACCCAGGCTGGGCAGCCCAGCTTAGGGACCGTCAGCCTCAGCTTTAGTGAGACCCAGGCTGGGCAGCCCAGCTTAGGGACCGTCAGCCCCCGGCCTCAGTGTCCAACTATATTACAGACTCAGAAAGGCAGCAGGCGCTTCAAGAGGATTGAGAACAGAAATGGAGTCTTTGCACTGCTGGTAAGTTCCCAGTTGAAGGACTATGGCAGGAAAAACCCTTTAGTCTAGCAGAGACGGATGAATGAGGAACTTATTTGTATATTTTAAGCTTTTCCTGTGGTGACTAACGTCTGGCTGGCGATGGGGTTCTGAGTCACTGGTCATGCTCTGGTCAGTGTCACATTACCTTCCATGGCAAAGGTTTAGTTATTGTAGATTTTTACATAATTTAGTTTGTTTTGCTCATGTTTGTGCTAGAACCATTCAAGCTGTTCATTTTGCTTCATAGGGCTTATTAATGTTGTTTCCACAATCAGCCCACTGGCAAACTGTGTGCATGGCAGCTGTCCTGATGTCCGGCTTTCTCTCCCGCTCTGCACAGAGCGACGACGAGAGGCAGCAGGTGTCACGCTCATTCTCCAGCCAGGCCTTTCTGAGCTCCCCGGCCCAAGCCGCCTTCTCCAGCTCCGCCTCCAGCACCTCGCTGGCCCCCTTTCCTGCCCCACCGGGTCTCTCCGAGCCCAGGCCGAAAGCCAGGAAGGTCCAGCGCAAGAATCAGAACGAAAAGTACCGGCTCAAGTACCTTAGGATGCGCAAAGCTGCCCGCGCCATGATTTTTGTACGTAGGGTTCCAGTCCCGGCATTTTGAGTTCATGTGGTATTCATGAGGGCCGTGCTACGCTGCTCTGGCCAATGGATCGTGTGTAACTGCTGTGTGGCACATTAACAGTGGAAGTCAGAAATGGCCATTCTAGGAAGTTGCTAAATGACCTTGGAATGCTCTGAACCCACAGGAGAATGTTGCTCTCTGTGATGAAGTCGCTCATCTGGAGGAAAAGTTTCTTCGAGCTAAAGAGGAACGAAGGTAGGACTGCGTGTTACTTTGTACAGTGTAACTGTTAGCTCCGTTATAATTTGGTTTATAAAACTGGGTGATTGTTACTAGCAATACACACTCAGAAAGCCGGTGAGTGGGTCTCAAAAGCGTGAGTAATGCAACGCAAACCACAAGGTGAACTCGTAGCTCAGATTTGTGCTTTAATTTTGGAGGTCTTACTGTAAAGCTCTAACAGACTGATGTTCATTTGTGTGTCATCAAGCCAGTTTAAATAGATGCTCATGGGAGTTTTACTTGCACAAAAATGATCTTTGGGCAGAACGAAAAATGATAACCAATCAGATCGTAAAAGAGGTGGGTCCAAGCAAGTAGAGGAAGCTAGTTGCTAGGACCCACCTCTTTTACAATCTGATTGTTTCTCGGAGATAAACAATCATTTTGGGTTCAGCCCGCAGAATATTTTTGTGTAAGTGAAACTCCCACAAACAATCTGATCTCAGTGTCATGCATTGTATCATTCATTGTGTCATTTAGAAACCCAATGTTGGTTTTATATAATAGAGACCTGCGTCTGTAAATAAAGCCTATTAAGTTATTAGAAACTTATTAAGCAGTTTAGTGGTTCTCTAGGTCAATTATTTTTTATTGGCACCGTAAAAGAGGATTGTTCGCTAAAATAGAAGGAGATTGCTTATAAAAAATGTACAATTCTGCTGACAGGTTTTTGCTGAAGACTCTTCTTCAGTACCAGTCTCTGCCAGAGGGGGAGCTGCTCTCCACGCCCACTGCCACCTGTAATGCCACCGTGGCCTTCAGCTCAGGCACTGCAGGGGTCCCTCTCCTGACGGGGGGGCTCTGTCTGGGACCCGGCAGCTCTGGGACGGATGAGGGCCTCCCCAAGAAACCCAAGAAGGAGCGGAAGGAGCGAGGCAGAGAGAACGGAAGAGAGGAAGGTGTGTGTGGTATGTGTCCCGCACAGACAGATGCTGACACAGTAGTACGTTATCAGATCGGGGTCACATGACACAGCCACATTAATCAGATCTTTGTTTTTCTCATGCCTACTGTCTGTATTGGTTAAAGGGGTATTCTCAGTGTGGTGTGTGACTCAGCACACTCTGTGCCTGTGCCCCTCGGAGATTAATAAAATATTGCTGTTCTATTTTATTTAATATTCTTTGTTCAGGTTACTGGGTGTCACTGAGTATTACCCCTATATCTAGCTCTCTGTCTCTCTATCTATCTCTATATCGCTATCTATATGCTGTCTTTATTAAATGTGCTGTCCTTGTTTTGTGATTATGCCTGATTAAGACCCGTATAAAAATCATATGAAAGTATCTGAAAAATATCTGCATGGGAAAGTGAATAATACCTGATGAAGTCTGGCAGCTGGACTCCAGCTCCGTCCAATCGAATAGTGAGACTGTGTGGTTCCCCAGTCCTGAAAAAGGTGTCAAAGAAAAGGAAGGTGGTGGAAGGAGGGGTCCGCAGGCTGGTCCAGCCCATCCCCTTGGACTCCTGTGGGCGCCCAGTCTTCCCCATTGTGCTGGGGGGGCTCACTGTCTACAGTCTGGGGGAGGTGAGTGTAGAAGGGGCTCAGCCCACACAACCTGCAGAAACCAAGATTGTGCTGCTGAAGGTCTATGAAACTGCTGTAATTTCACATTAATAAAAGACCTTGAGATGGACATTTGGGTTCCAGATACTCCATTCAAAAGCATAATTGTGTTGTTTATACAGTATTTGATCTTGATTGTTTAAATCGTAACTGAGAGACGTAAGCAGAGTGTGGCTGTTGGGCCCCGCGTCCATGTTCCAGATCATCACTGACAGGCCCCACTTCCATGACGAGAGCGCCATCTACCCAGTGGGCTTCTGCAGCACTCGTGTGTTTGCCAGCATGAAGAGCCCAGAGCAGCAGTGTCTGTACACCTGTCAAATCAAGGACGGGGGCATGGGGCCGCAGGTAGAGCCACGCTCACATTCAACACGGCAAGCTAAGGTCATGAAATGCGGCAGACTGCTTCCAATGCTGAACATCTCCTCAGTTGAAGTCCCGAGAACTTTCAGAGGCTGTTCCGCTGGGGATATTTCCCCTGAATTTGCAGTTATTTTTTCATGAATGATTGGAAAACCTTTCCTGTATGCGCGCATGCATGACGGTGTGACTGAATCTCTGTGGTTCCAGTTTGAGATTGTTCCGGAAGAGGACCCCCAGAATGCCATCGCTGCCTCTTCTGCCCAGACTTGCCATGCCAACCTTCTGAAGACAATCACAGCCGTAAGGTAGCGTTCTTGGATGTATGTATGCCAGACGTCCAGTTTATTATATTAGGGATGAGTGGGAAATGGTACCTTTAGTCCTCTGACAGTGAATTTCCTTGATTTTAATCTCAACTCAACTCATAAATATTGTTTGCACCCTCTTCTCTCCCTCAGTGGTAAACCTATGTCCCCCATCCAACCATCTGGGGCTGACTTCTTTGGATACTCCCACCCAACCATCCAGAACTTGATCCAGAGCTGCCCAGGAGCTCGCAAATGTGGACAGTAAGTGTGGTGCCTGTGTGTCAGCCTTTTCCCGTAGGTCAGTGTGCCTGTGACCCACATGTGGGGTGTGTCCTGCCTTTCGTCAGTTACCAGTGGGTGCGTTTTGAAGTCTGCCGGCCAGGCAGTGGACAGCTATCGCACAGCACATCTGAGGATGATGCATCCATCAACTTCGAGGCCTTCCAGAGACAACTAGGTCATGAGAACAACGCAGCAGCAGAGCATGGCATGGGAGGTATGTGGCATCTGGCTTAAGAGGCAAGCTACATTTTAATTGTGATGTCATTATAAAAGAACCTGAATGAATTCCAACCAATCAGATCTTGTTCCAGACAGATGTCAGACCAACAAATAAGATTTCTTGGTCCCATTTCCTCTAGTTGCTTGGACCCGCCTCCTCTACAATCTGATTGGTTATCTCAGTAATTTTTTATTCTGACCATAGAACGTTTGTGTAAGTAAAGCTCGCGTTTATGTATAATAAACAAATATGCAAATTCAGGTTTAAAAAAAGACATTAAGAAAATTAGATGGCTCAAAGGGGTTGATTATGCCGTTGTGGTCACATGCCCTGAAAAAGAAGGGTATTAAATGAAAAGAATTACTGTAACCATACCCAATGTGCCATTCGTCTGCCCCACGGCTCCTGAGTCGATGGGGCTGTTGACTGTGACCTTTGAAATGTTGCTGTACTTTTCGACAGCTGTGTTAAGCTGAAAAAGTCTGTCATGCCGATCCAGAGCATGGGGGCCATGCGGTCTGTGATTGCGATGCTGGTCACTGGCAGAAGCTCTAAAACTGCACTGAAGGTGGCTTAGGGGACCACAATGGGCATCCGTGATTCTGGCAGCGGCTCAAAAGCACATCCTGCATCAGACGTTGTGTTGATGCACATTTCAGACTGCCCTATCACTGGCCCCATAATACGGAACACCTGTGTAGCGATGTGTGCCTGCAAAAAGATGCTGGGTGTTTATGTTCAGTATACTCCTCATAGCCAGCTGCTATTGCCCCTCTGTTTGTGTTTCCAGGCCGACAGACGCAGGCCACACTCTCATCGCACGCCCGTCTCCTAAGCTCGCCAACCCTGCAGACCTCGGCGTCCCACTTCAGCAGTCCCTGAGTCTGGCAGCAGGACCCAGTTGCCCGTTTCTTGGCCATCCACAGCAGGAGCTGTACAGAGGCTGCAGTTGCTTCCTGGGGATGACATTTGGAGAGCAGTGCTTTGGCCCGGCTCCAGTACAGCTTACTGCTTTGCAGTTTGTAAATAATGTAAAGGAGGAAGATGAGGCTGTTCTTCTCTTAGGTTGGACCATCGTGCTAATGAAGTAGTTTTGTTTATAGATTGTGTCATGGATAGAAAAATAAAGCACTGGGACCAACGGGGACATCGTGGAATTAGGTTTCAATATGTTGATTTATAATAAAAGTAATTCCCAAATAATTCTGAAATCTGTGGTATTCACTACATACCTGTGAGAGGCAGCATTCACTAGTGACTTCCCTTCCCCCTATCAGAAAGTAGCGATGTTATTCTGAATGATGCACAATGCTCCTAAACCGATACGTTTTGCTTTTACTAGTGTAAGATGAAGTGCCGTTTATCAGAAGTCAGGTCGATGTCCTTATTTGTCTCAGTTTACCAACATTATGGTGAATCAGCATTTCTCTTATTCAAGATGAATTTTCCAGCGTTCTCCTTTTTATACGAAGGGCATTTCATTTTTCCCACTCGCAGAGAGAATGAAATAGGAATAGAAACCACCCAGATAAGGACGCCCATAGAACAACCCCATAGCACTCTCCTGTGTAGTATCTGTACTGCTACAGAAATTGGCATCAAAATACACATTTCATTTCTCTGATCCACCAAATTA
>JAODKN010000038.1:11208331-11219964 GCA_026774425.1 Petrocephalus zakoni
AGTGGGAAGGTGACCTACCAGGAGACACGGCCAGCAGGAGAGAAGCACAGACAGCAGAGAAAAGCCGCCGGAGGACGCGGTGCAGCTCCGCCATGGTCGGCACGGTCGCCGTTTGTATCTCGCCCTTCCAGCTCGAGTACAGCAGCGACCGAGCAGCGACGCGCGAGAGAGGAAGCCGCACGCATGCGACCAGACTCATGACTCACAGCCAGTTAGCACAACTTTTCTCAGCCTGTTTCCTAATAATGAAATGAATCTGCTTCCCCCCCCCTTCTGTGTTTGCCACTAAGTACAGAAGGGCAGCACACAGCATTACGGGTGTTTAATGAGCTCTGCAGAGTGGAGATGCAAACTGAGTCATTTCATTTTCTTTGCAAGTGGAAAATATAACTCTGAATTGATGATCACTTGGATATTAAGTTTTGTTCACAAAGATTAAAGAGAAATTAAAGAGCAAACAGAAACATACACTATATGGACAAAAGTATTGGGAAGCACCTTTCAGTCACTGATCACCAAGCACAATGCCAAGTGTCAGATGGAGTGGTGTAACGCACACAGCCCCTGGACTCTGAAGCAGTAGAAACATATTCTGCAAAATGATGTGTCACACTTCGCTGTCTGGAAGTCTGGTAGATGAGCCTGGGTTTGATGGTTGTTTTTCAGGGGTTGGGCTTGACCCCATAGTCCCAGGGAAGGGAAGAGAGCCCTGGCATGAATGTGTAATGCATAAGGTGAGTTGTTTATATTGAGTGGTTGTATGTAATGTATGTCTGTATGTAATGTATGCTGAATGCAATGTAGTGTATGCAGTGACTTGGAGCCCGAGACAAATTTCCCTTTGGGAACAATAAAGTATACCTTACTGCACCTTATCTTATATTACAACAAGCTGGACAATCTCAGAGTGATTTTCCAACAGGATGTAAGAGACTGGAACATTTGTTTTACTGAGGCATGGCTGACCCCCCTATTGCTGGATCAAGCTGTGACTCTGTTGGACTCCATCTCTGCATCCTGCTTGGAATGAACATCAGAGGGTAACAAAGCTAAAGGTGGGAGAATATGTTTTATGGTGAACCCTAAGTGGGGCAAAGAGCGCTTCTGTTCTCTCACGCTCCTGGTCTGGCCAGTGTGAAGCCACATTACAGAATGCGCTCGAAGATGCAGATAGAGACCTGTTCCGTTCGCGTGCAGGCAACATCAGCGAGTTTGTGGACATAGCACTTAGCTTTGTTAGCATGCTGGCTAATGATATAATTCCCATGCATGGTGGCCAACTTTCACGCATCTGGCATGACACTCACGCATTCAGACTCTCAAGCAAGAAATCTTACAGCAAATCTATATTATTCCATAATAAACTAGAATTAACTGCAGCAAAAGAGTTGGGGCAGTTTGCAAACCCTACAGACTATTTACAAGGTAATAACACCCTTACATACATGTAAATATGTGCTCAGACTTGTCCTGAATTGAAAATCTCACGTCAGCCAGTTGATTCAGATGGAGTACATGAAGAACACCAAAATAGTCCGTGTGACCCCGTCTGGTTTGGGGTGATCTGGGCCCCACCCTGGAGCTAGGCCTGGGGGGATGGGAGGGAGCTCGAGGGTGAGCTCCTGGTGGCTGAGTCTCTACCCATAGTGCCCGACTGGGCATAGCCCAAAAAGAGAGCATGGGTCCATCCTCCTGTGGGCCCACCGCCTATAGGGGGAGCCGTAGGTATCGAGTGCAATGTAGGTCAGGTACCGCCGGGTGGCATCTGGTGGACCGGAGGTGTTTAAGTACCTTGGGGTCTTATTCACACGTAAGGGGATGAGAGGGATGAGAGGCTCAGTGGGTTAAGCTCTGTTCCTGTGATCGCAAGGTTGCTGGTTCAAGAGGCTGTTGGAAGATATGAAATATGGTATTAAATCGAGCTAAACTGTGGTTTCCCATTAAACGGGGGCCCAGAACTTTCTTAAAAACTCTTCTGGGTGTTTGGATAAGATATAACCCTATTTTCATTTAGCTAACCATAATTTGGGGATGTAGGTTGAGACAACACACTCTTGCAAAGTGCTATTAAATCAAGCAAAACTGCGGTTTCCTGTTATACAGGGTCCCAGATCTGTCATAAAATCACCTTTCGAATTTTTTAAAAGCCAAAAAACCTTTAACCTCACCCCTAGTTTCAGTTGGCTAACCATAACCCAAAGTCAGGAGATTGTTATTCAATCCAGCTGATTGTTGGTTTCCCTGGATATGGGGGCCCAGAACTATCATAAAACCCATAACATTTCTAACTATACCTCAAGCTCTCCATTGCTAACACTGATCTGGTGACATAGGGTTATATAGCATGCTCTCAGAAAGTACTCACTGATGTTAAATGCATAAATTGTGGTTTCCCAGTATAAGAGGCCCCTGAACTGTCATCAAAGCACATGAGTGTCTTTCAATGCCATAATCTTTCTAACCCTGACCCTTTTCTTGGCTAACCCTAATTTGTGGACTTAACATTATACAATATGTCCTTGCAAAGTAAGAAAATTGTCATGAGACCCAGATAAATTGTGATTTTCTTTCATATAGGGGCCCAGCACTATCACATAACACCTTTGGATGTGTGTAAACCTTTTTTTTCTTAACTCTACGTTTTGGTCCTCTTGGAACTTATCTGAATACGCACTGTTTATAACTTAAAACCAAGTTTTAAGTTAGTATGAACATCGGTGTTTAGGATTTAGAAATACGACTATAATTTCACCATAGTTTTGTCGCCATCTTGTGGAGAAATTGTGGAAACACGGGTGAAATTAAGACTATGCGCTCATATGTTTAACCCTTACAGTATCTGGAATACCTAACATGCAGAGCCATGCAGTGCACTTTGTTGCACTGGTCTAGTGCCAATTGGCGGCTTCTGGGGGAGCGAAGTATCCTAGCGACTTGGAAATTCTGAATTAGCACTGTCAAACCCTTGTGTACCAAATATCAAGTTTCACTTGCTGTTTGTAGTACAGGACTCTCATTTTATTGTAGATATATTTGTTTACAATTTGAGCTAAGTGCGTAGAAGCAGGGACTTAGGGAGAAGTACTGCAACCCACTTTGCCTGCAGACGTGTAATTGTGGGACATGGCAGCCATCAGTGGAATTACAGCACCTGAACTTTTTATTTCATTTACCACAAATTATATTAAAAGAGATCACTTGATTCTGCAGTCGACCCAGCAGGCTGGCACACAACAGGCAGCGGGCTGAGAGCTGTCATTCCCTGGTTGTCACTCCAGGACACTCGCATGGAGAGAGAGGGGGTGTCAGTGCCATCTGCAAATTTCTATCTGATTGTTCACTGCCCTCCAGTTAAGGTTTAGTTATGGCACAATAGGTTCAGATTAGAAAATACAATTTTAACAGAAGTTCAGGTATAAACCACACCCACTTCTGGTGTTCTAACTGGATATGGATACAGAAACAGATCATTTTCATGGTTGAAAGGATACTGATAATGATGGCTCTGTGCTCCTCTGCAATGCAGTACAATGGAGCAAATGCACAGCACGTACACTTACCAACTGAGGAACAGGGCAAGGACAGGAACTTTTTCCTGGAACCGGAACCTTTTCCTGGAACCAGGGACTTTTGTCATGTTTACGCCGCAGGAACTCGGCCTGATTGTAGTTCTTTGGAGGCTGTTCCTGTTGTATATTGTCCGCTTAAGTTTGTCATTTCTGTGATGCCGTATACCCCTCCCTTTGTTTCATCGCGCGCACTTGCTTCCATGCTGGTTCCAGTGTTCCGACATTAAAGCCGAGGCTAAAAAAAAGAAATCAGAGTCAATTGCATGGGGACTGCAAAGACCAACTGGGCAGTAAGTCACGTAACAGAAAGAAATAAATAGATACAAATGAAACCGCGACAAATGGTACAAGGAAGAATAGGGATAAGAACATTAGAGGAAATAAATGAATGTCAGAAAATGGCTGCACTCTTTGGAAATATAGGACCTGGCGAGGAGAACACAGAACAATGGAGTTTATATACTGAGAGATTTGAATATTTTGCACTTGCTAACAAAATTATAGAGATGCCCTGGTGTTGACTTTATGAGCGTCATGGGAGGGAAAACATTCAACCTACTGCATAGTCTAGTGCAGTGTTTCCCAACCTAGTCCTCAGGGAGTCACAATCACAGAACACGGGTCCAAAAGTCACAGAGATAAGAACATCAATGGAGATGCCCGAGAAGCACAACAGCGAAGCGTGTCAACTGAAGTGCATAAGTTGTCCTATGAGTCCAAGAACAAGACAACAACTGCCAAGTTATGCTACCGATGTGGAAAACCTGGGCGCCCATGGCATCAGAGGGACCAAGTTGAAACAAAGGACCTACACTGGTGAGACTGTTCCAGTGTTGGGGCAGTGAATGTGACAGTCGAACACAACAAACAGAAAATGATTCTTCCATTGTACATCATTCAAGGCAGCCACCCAGCCCTGCTAGGCCGTAAAAGGCCTGAAAAGCTCTGACTAAGAAGTGTTCCTGGTTAAGGAAAGAGACACATTTTTAACAGAAATGATAGAAGTGTGAAGGACATCACAGTTAAACTGCAAATCAAACCAGAAAGCCAACCAAGGTGTCTAAAAGTGAAACCAGTCCATTATACCATCAAGTCCAAGGTAGAGCCAAAATTAGCGAGATTAGTGAAAAGTGGAGTATTGAAACTAGTAGATGGGCTACACCAATTGTTACATTTATGAAAAAGAATGGGTCCTTAAAAATCTGTGGTGACTTTAAAGTTAGGGTGAATTCTGTCCTAGCTACTAAACAGTATCCTTTACCCCTCTTTGATGAGCTTTTTCAGGTTTGGCTGGTGGACAGAAGTTCAGTAAGATAGACTTATGACAGGCGAATCTCCAGGTGCATGTGTCACGGGACACGGGAACTGTTGACCATAGTGACTGATAAAGGCTTAATATTACACATTAAGTACCAGAGACTCCCTTTTGAGATTACCTCAGCTCCAGTGCTTTTCCAGAGAGCTATGGACCACATCCAGAGTGGGCTACCAGGGATCCAATGCTATCTAGATGACTGCTTATCACAGGTCCAGATGAGGATTATGGTCTGAAAGTTAGAAAAGATAAGTGTGACTTTTCCAGGTCTTCCGTTAAATATCTGGGGCATGTGATTGGCAGTACCGGGCTCCACAAGGCACCATCTAAGGAAAAAGCTGTTGTAGGGGTGCCATCCCAAACAAAGGTGAGTCGGCTGAGATTGTTCCATGGCCTGCTGACATAATACGTCAAAATTGTGCCTAAACTTGCCAATAAGTTGAAACCACTGAATGTGTTTCGCACAAAGTGAAGGCATGGATATGGACCAATGAATGTGAAATAGACTTTAGAGATGTCAAATTGGCCCTCTCTCATCCTGAAGCCTTCAGCCATTTCAACCCCAAGTTGCCACTCAGGTTGGCTTGTCATGCCCACCAGTATGACATTAAACACAGGAAAGCGGCTAAGCATGGAGATGCGGATGGACTCTAGGCTCCTAAGCAACCGCACGCCAAGATCTTCTACTTCAGGGAAATGACTGTATGGACATTGTCTCTAATGGGAGGAGAAGAAGAATGACACCAAGCTTGGCTCCATTACATCTGCGGGACTAGTTGGAAGAACCATGGCAAGGAATCCATATAGATGTTGCTGGACTCACTGGAGAACCGCATTTTTTTAGTGGTAATTGATGTTCACAGGAAACTGCCTGAGGTGGTCGTCATGAAAAGCACCTCCTCAGAAAGAACCATAGATGAGCTGAAGTCAATCTTCAGCCGTTTTCGTTTGCTACAAGAACTTGTTAGCATTAATGGAACTATGCCCAGAAACTATGCCAAAGGAGAAAAAATGGACACCCATGAGAGTTATATCAAAAACAGGTCCAGACTCACACTGTAGTAACTCATAATCTGCTTATCTGGAGAAGGCACATTAATAAAGTACTCCATGCTTCTGGTTCCTGTGATAACTCCTCTCAACCCACATCCCCTGGTCTGGAACAGGAGACCGATCAAGAACTTCATCCAGTACACAAGGAACTTCAGGAGCTCCAGAACTCCAGAGATGGGCACAGTTCCAGGCATCCAAACCAGCCTAACTAAGACATCAAGTCATCTAGATTGAAACTTAGTCAGTCCAAAAAAACACAGTGACTGACTTACCCATGGGTCATACCTACCCCCACAGAGACAGACAACCTCCAAACAGACCATCATTGTAGTCTAGAGACTAACCCACAATTTTGGCGCAGAATAAACTCCAAGGCTTAGTCTGGGAATTGAGGTGGTCTGTCCTCTTTCCCTAATAGGAGTAGAAGTTCAATAAATTCAAAAATAAGTGTGATGTCTTGCATATTGGCTGCTTGCTGTGATACTGGTTCTGATGTTCAGACATTAAAGTAGAGAACCCCAATACGCTAGTTATTGTACTGGATCCAGTCCAGTTCTTTATCAGTTCCAACCCCAGTGTGACAAGCTAAGTGTAGCAGATTAAAAACTAAGCAGACGGAATTATTTTTGCAACTCAATTATGTTTAATGCATCAGTTAATACATCTTTTGCTTGCATCGCCATATTTATGCTTTGGAAAAATATGGAGGATGCTATTAAATTGAACTAAGCTGTACTTTTGCCTAATATTGCTGATGTCAGTTGTGAAACTTGCCAGCACTTGTAGCAGGATAACATCACGTCACATCAGAGCGACGACGGCACACGGGCAAAAGCCTGGGGGCACTGGCTGCCATGTACGGGGACGGCTCCTGGCAGGGCCAGCCTCATTTCCCTCGCTTTCTGGCAGGCACTGCGCCAGCATGCGCACCTGCTGAAACCAGCCGCACTGACAACAGCTGTGGAGCAGGCAAAGGAGGACGCAGAAGCGCTGGGCTCAGCGCCCCACCTACCCAGGGGCCGGGTTTGCACTGTGGAGAGCGCTGAGGGAGTAGTGCCCACTGCTGCACCAACGACGGCTGCAGGGAAGCAGGTCGCATTGCCTGCGGAAACGGCGGGTGGGTGGCGCTGTACGGACGGCACTAACCAGAACGCACACCAGGCCAACCCTTGCAGCCATGCCCAGAGCGTGCCGGCGTGGTGCGGGTAGCGTCTGCATGGTGCCTGGTGGACGGGACCCCCTGCTGAGCCATTGTGCCTAGAATCACCTCGATTCAGCCAGGCGTGCTTCCAGGCACCAGCAGGGAAGCCCACAAGCATCCACCTGGCATCAGTGATCGGTGTGCGCACGGCCACGAGGAGAAATAAGCACTGAAGATACATAAATTAAAGTATTACAGCATGAGAAAGAAGGATGTATCCTGTAAGCAACATAATCCTCGAGTTTGGCTCATTTTACATTTTAATTATTGTGTGTAAAAACGGCAATCCATTGTGATACGAGTTCCTGGTATTGGGCAGTGGTGGGACAGAGCTCCCTCTAGAGGTGAAAGATACGTCTCACCGCTAATTCCTCTCTGCTCTAGAGTGACGCACCCAGGCGGAGGGTTTAATACCGCAGGAGACATAATTCAAGGGTAACAGAAGAGGAATTATGCAACTATGTAATTATGTGAATGATAAATCACTCGTTATGTAGTGAAATTACACCTTATTAAATCAGCATGATATATCTGATACATAACTTAAGATTTATCTTTGCGTTGTTTTTTATACATCACACATCCGAAAACATAAGCAGAACTCAGATATTAATCTGAAACTGAAACAAAGTAATTTGTAGGAAATAAATTTTGTACTGCGATATACAGAAGACATAGTTGTTAAACACGTTGATGGGCTGGAGAGAGACTGTCCAGTATTGCAACAAACTCCACAGCAAATGGAAAAAAAACTCAAAACAAGGTTCTGAAGACCCAGGACAATCCCAAGATGCACCCGATCCCCAAAGACCCACAGGATGTAGCTCATTATGGGCTAGGCAGGTCTTCAGAGTAACAATCAATTTTCCTGCTCAAATTAAAAATAGTCATCAAGTTGCAGATATGCAGATGGGTGTGTGTGTGGCGGGGTGCTAATGAGGCAGACACAGCAAATAACTCCCACCATCATAAAACAGCCAAGATTCTCCAGTCATCATTAATTTATTTGTATTTAATGAATTAGTATTTCTTGACTTTTAAAATCAAACCATGTCCTGCTACAATTAAACCCTGTGCTCTGGCACGTGGCTGTCCGCTCAGAGACATGTTGTAATTACAAAAACAAGACTGAAGTCAACAGAGGCCTTGCAGTGGCTTCACAAGCTGCTTATATTTTTCAAGTATGCTACACCACAAAATAAAAAACATAAAGCGTACTGTCACTTTAAAAACAAACTAAAAAAAAAAAAAAAACTGTTAAACCATACAATATTCACAAATGTACACTTAAGGCTTAATTGTTTAGCACTGACAATAGTAGCAGCAGTAAAGCACTTCTGAACTATTATTATTAATAATAATAATAATTATAATAATAATAACAACAATGACGACGACGACAAGGTTTTAAACACGTTGAACATGTCCGGACCCATTCACAACCTCCCACCACTGGGGGGCGGGGGGGTTTATACATTAGTAAATTAGCTTCCTCACCAATTACTCAACACACTTTCAAATATTCTCTCTTTGCCCATATAAGCCTGTCATTCAGAGGTTCATTGAAGAGGTTCTTGAGGAAAAACTACTTGGCGGTGGGGTATTACAGTGGTCCACATTTATCTTGATACGGTGCTAGACCACAAACTCCCAGAATCCCCTGCTGCAGGTCAGTGTCAGCTTTCAAGTTCCGCGGGTGAGTGTGTGCGACTTCCTGGGAAAACAGGCATGACACTGGAGTAGGAGGGGGAGGAGGCCTCCAGATGAGCCGACCCCCCCTGACCGTGTGTAGCTACAGAGCTCTCAGCAGGAGGTGTTGGTTGTCTGAAGACTATAAGGCAAGCCTGGAGCATCATAATCATGCTGCTGGGTGTGAGTATGTGGGGGGCAGGGGGAGTGATCAAACCAGGGAATAAAAGTACACTTGCTGGAAGGAGCTTGCTGGCACCTGAGAATGTCAGAGGGCTCTGAGTACCGCTTGAGTACTTGCCAGCCCATCAGTTGCAGCGCAGTGCCAGCAGGGGGCGATTCAGGTTTACCACAGATTTATACTTCATCTGTTCCTCGGTGAAGGAAAAACAGAAAACTGAGATCGACCTTGTGAATCATCACCCGCATAAGAGAAAGCGAGACCTTCTGAAAAGCTCACAGGGGGCAAGAGCTGGCCAATCAGGTGCCAACGACCAGGAGACGCCCTCCACGTCATCCTATCAGCACGTGCTTGCGGCGGCATAGCGAGGGGGATGGCTATGTGAGGATGTGAGCTGTGGATGGGACGGAGACAAACTCTCGGAGAATATTCTTGGCCATCTCCACATTGTTCTGTGCGATCATCAGCGCCTTCTGGATGTCCTGGTAGGAGTATCCCAGGCTCCTTAGCTGCTCCACCTCACTGCTGATCCCAGGAGGACCGGGGGGCGGGGTGGGTGCCGGGCTTTCGCCGGGGCTCCGCTTCTGCTCCACAGGCATCCGTCGCGGCAGGGGTTTGGGAGGTCGCTCTGGTGCGTTTCCCGGCTCGGGGGGGAACGCTGGTACAGACGGATTCCAAGGAACATCATTAGAGAGCAAAAATTACACAAATAATGGCATTTGTTATGATGAACAAGCACTCAAATAACGGCAGGCACTTGTACTGAGCGAGCACTCAAGCAGTAGCATCACTTAAAATGAGCAAGTACTCAAACAAGAGTCATACTGAGTACTCAAATAATTGCATAATTTACACTGAGTGAGTACTCAGCAGAACTCCTTATAATGACTACTCTAATAATAGCATCATATATTGGAGCGAGTACTCAAAATAACAGCATTACCTATAAATAGCAAATATTCCAATAACAGCGTTACTTATAATAAACAAATACTCAATATGGATATCACTTACATTGACCGAGAAGTTGGGATTAACTACTGCTCTAGAATACCTACGTATACTGAAATGGGACCAGTTCTCATTGGCTCATACTCATTTAACATCCTCTCATGAACTGTACAGATTGTTAGTGCCGTTTGAACAATTGGGACAGTGCCAGCGCCCCCCAGAGGCTTATACCAGTTGCTGCACAGGGTTCGCTGTCCAGAGAGACGTGGCTGAAGGACGTGAAGGGAGTGAGAGCGGTGGCAGCGGGCTCTGGGAAGGTAGGTCGACAAGCCTGGGGCAGGAGCGGGTTAGGAAAGTCATAGCCGTCGTCCTCATCTTCCTCATCTTCGTCTCCTGTCACACCAGGGCCATTGGAGCAGACAGTGGTGGGCAGCTCAGAGTAATCTGGGGGTTGGGGGTGAAATGCTGGGTTAGGGAGGGGGACGCGGGTTAGGCGAGTCAGCCGAGTGGTAGATCAGGGGCAGCTGTACCAGAGTCTCCGGCCTGGGGGGCGTCGAGCGCGGCGCCGGTGTGGGCCTGGATGTTGTACATGGACTCATAGGTCTCAGCGTCCAGGTCGGCCAGCAGGGAGCTGCGGACAGAGTGGGAGAAAGACATCAGACAAGATGGCCTCAGGAGGGAGCCGGGGAACCGTGGGGGGACCAGGACCGACCGTGAGCTCAGGATGCCAAGCTGAGGGGGCCGAGGGCTCGAGGCGGCTTCCCCCCCGCTGGCAGCCAGACCCGGCAAGACGGGGCGCGAGCTGGGGGTCATGTAGTCTGACTCCTCGTCGTCCTCGTGGACCTCGGCCGCGGGGGGCTGCTTGAGGCTGGGGAGGGGCCTGAGAAAAGGGACAGCGGTCACAGATGTGCTCAGGGACAGACAGACGGAGAGGGCCTCACGCTGACGCACGCACCTGGTAGCCATGCTGTAGATGGCACTAGCAGAGATGGAGCACTTCACCCTGGGTAGGTCCCCCTCCACGGGCACAGAGGCCCCGGCACTGCCACTCTACAGGGACGATTAACCACACATTTATTCACTGCCCTGCCATGTGGCTTTACAATCCCACATGCCAGTAGGGGGCACTCTCACCAGCTGAGGATCCAGGCTGAGGGCTCCGCTATTCCTCTGCGTGTCCGAGGGTAGCGCCAGGGGCAGGGAATGGCGGTTGGACAGGTCACGGAGGCCCAGCGACTGCGGGGGGGCCTTGGGAACAGGCCGGGCGGTCCAGTCGGCTGTGGGCCGGTTGGGAGGGGTGGGTGGTAGTTTGTCCCGCGAAGGATCCCCCGGGGTGCAGGGCAAGGGCCGCCGGAGCATGCGGGCATCGGCTCCCGCAGAGTGGGGGCGCTCAGGCGGAGGGGGCGGTGGCAGGTCACGCAGCGTCGGTGGCAGTGGGAGGGGCTTGTCCTTGTGGTGCGCTGCAACCTGGGGGGCAGGGAAAGGAAAAGTGGCGAGTTACCTACCAAGGGCAGAAGGTGCCTGCGGGGCTCTCTGCTGGACCTTCACATCAGCAGGCCAAAGAAGCCACAGGAGAAGCTAACAGGGGGGAGCTTGCCTTTGACGTCACTCCCGGACTGCAGGCTCCAGAGGGGTTGGGGGGCCGGTGTGGTAGGAGGTCCAGCCGGGGGGGTA
>JAODKN010000038.1:11227530-11242788 GCA_026774425.1 Petrocephalus zakoni
TTTATTTCAGTAGGACCCATAAAATACCTGTACTTTATATTCCTGCTCCCTACATGGATTACCTTACATTTGTCTGTGTTAAATATCATCTGCCAGGTATCAGCCCAGTCACTAATTAAATCATTAATTGCATTTGGGCAGCCTGCATAATACACTTCTTAGGTGTCACAAGGCCAAACCGGAACCAGGAGTCCAGCCTCTATAACCCCACATGTTCAGACGGCCATACGTGTTTAAAAAGCCAGTCAATCACGACTAAAACATCCATACAAACGTGTACCACATGGTACATGAAAATCCACCAATGAGATATCGGCAGTCTAGGCAAAAGGTTGCAGGTTCAAATCCCAGCTGGTTTACTGCTGCCCCCCCCCCCCATGTGTAAACCATAACCGGAACATCTGTCACGCACCATAATTCTAGCTCCCCAGACAGTTCAGCATTCCCCGAAGTGACTGACATTAAAGGAACCGGCTAAAAATAAACAACAATAAATCACACGATACAATGTGGCAAAAAATGACTGGGTTCGGCGAAAAACGAGCAAACGAGCGGTATAAAGACGGACGTTTATGACGAGGCCCGCATGCGGCCAAACGAGAGCCGCAGGAGCAGAGCGGACACTCAGACCCCTCTGCACGCAGACCTCCGGCCTACGTGTGCCCCACGAGCTCGCTGAAGCCACAGCTTCCAGTCGAAACCAGTCATTAAAGTGGAAATACCCACGAGGCACAACAGACCGGAAGCTTTATATGAGACATGTCAGGCCAAAGTTGTATTTTGGGGGAAAACAAGAATAAATGAACAAAATGAGCCAGAAAGCCACACATGCCTGCTTGGGGCAGAAAGACGCGGTCCATCTGCTACAGCTGGCGACACACGGAATCCTGGGTAATGCGGTCCACAGATCGGCGTCACTGTCAGACAGCAACATGCCTCTGCCAGATACCGGGTGTTCAGTAACAAATGAAGTGGAAAACGTTAAGCCTGGGAGCTATTTAAATCTACACCAGCATTCAATGTCACACTGAACAGGACAAAATTCAGCCAACGTCAGTTAGCATCTTCTAAAGCCCCGCCCCTCAAACAAGGTAAATCGAAAGAAAAGAAAAAAAACTGGCATGCAAGGCACTAGGTATTATGGGAAAGGTGCGTCAGGGCTTCCTGGTGCCAAGTCACCAGCCCTTTCTGAACATAATGATAAAATCTGTAACAGTAATCGATTAAACACGCTGCAGCTGCAATTTCTGCAGCACCCCGGGCCTCTCTGATATCGAGGAGGGTGCCTTTCCGTAAGCGCGTCGGCGGCTGTCAGCCCCACCTGACAGGACACAGAGCCTCCCGTACGACGGCGCCTGCTTCATGCTCGGAATGTCCCCGGGACACACAAAGGTTTCCAACAATGCGGCTACACATCTGGATGTCATCCGGCACGTCCGGCAGCACTCGGTGTCATTAAAACCCATTTGCTCCAGGCTTCTGGAAGCCCTTAGCTCCTATTTTTGGCTTTTCCGATCGTAAGACATAAATATGATCTTAAGGAGGCGGTGCGAACGCGCTGTGGAAACCGTCCTTCAGATAACGCAACAGAGCAAAGTGCCCGGCCGGCTGACCACCGCGATTACACAACATCCAAGCCATAGCCGTCGTCTACCAGACATGGTAAGGGATGAAAGCCATGTGAAATTCAGCGGCTGACGGGCCAGTCGTACCACCATGGGACTGTGGGGGGGGGGGCTCGTACCATTCTCAACCACAGAAAAACAGTCTGCTGGACGCCTTGCACTTGTGACGCACGCAACCTTTTCGCCTACTTCCTCCTGGAACCAGAGCGGTGAGCAGAGAGCCGTGACACGCTGGAGGTGTGATCAAACGGTACGCAAATCTACCAACTGGTACCTGATCTAAAACAAACGGGGGGGGGGGGGGTGATATCAGCAGCTACTCAGGCAACATAGAGAGCACAGAGAGAGAGTGAGAGAGTGTGAGAGAGTGTGAGTGTGAGAGGGTGTGAGAGAGTGAGTGAATGAGTGAAAACTCCAGCAGAGCAGAGAAAGAGGAAGTGGCCTGGCCCCTAGGATTTAGGGACGGTGCCGAGCAACAGAGCCACCTGCCTGTCCAGGCTAACAGGCAGCACTTCTCGTCTGCGGGGGCTGTGCCCTGATGTCACCCTGCTCGCACACCCTCACCCACCCGGACAAGACCCCCCAAGACGACGGCGGCTCCGCAGCCACACTGATCCGCACAGGAAGCGCTCCAGTGAAGGATAAGGCGAAACTGGTCAAAGTTGCAGAAACGGGCCACTTACACAACCGCTCCTGTGGCTCGAGCGAGCTGTGACTTAACGCCCTTTACGGCTTAAAGGAGCCATACAGGTCCCACTGAAATGAATCACGGGCCTGGCTTGGGGCCCCGAGGGGCTGCCAGGCCCAGGCAGCTGTGGAAGTACAGAGAGGTGGCAAGGTGACACCCATCCGCCCACAAGCTGGCATCTGCAGCAGTGTGGTGTGACATCCAGAGAGGGACGAAATCACGTGGGGAGGCGTAGTGCAAGACCTTCATGAAAAAATGAGCTTGCCCTGCCGGACATGCTCCCCCCTCACCTGGGCTGCGAGTTCTCCTCGTACATGCGCTCCTTCCCCTCCTTGAAGAGGCTGATGGTCTGCTTGGTCTTCTTGGCCAGGTTCTCCATGAAGACGCGGAAGTACTCGTTGTCGCCCAGCATCTCCATCTTGCCCTCGTAGCGAGACAGGATGGTGCGCAGGTGCTGGTAGGTGTCCGGCAGCAGGTCCAGGATGTACGGCGGGCTGTTCTTCAGCGCCAGCTTGGGGTTCTGGCACAGCCGGACCACCTGTGGTGGGGGGGGGGGGGACGGGACACACAGTTAACCAAAGGAACACGTGTTTGTGAGGAAGCAGGTCCTCAGAGCAACTGGGGTCCAATGGGACAATCACTTAGCCAACGCTGGGATTGGAACCAGTGACCTTCCCATCAGAGGCACAGCATCCAAACCCAGTAAGCCACATAGCATTGCATCTGGATTACATCTGATCCGTAGCAGCGGTCAACATCATGGGATTAGCGGGGGTGCAGGCCAAGGGCGACCGTGACATCTGCAACCACATGAGGCCACCCGGAGGCGCTACTGTGTCAGCGCTAGCCCCGTAACAGGCATGTGCATGCGTGTGCGTGTGCGTTCACACCCGCTCTACTGAGACTTGCCACAGATTCACACCAGAACTTTAAGCCGTCACCTTCAGCCTCCTACTTCCCCATTTTACTGCCCACCCCCCACCGACTACAGAAGCTGAATTCGTCACGTCTGCCCCCCCGGACTGTAATCCGGGCAGAGAGGCCCGATGGCTGGCGTGCAATCGCCCCCCACGCACCGGCCCCCGCGCACCAAGGCACATCATGCCTCAGCTTCAAACTCCGGGTCACGCCCCACATCATCTGAGCATCAATGGCAGCCTAAGGTCCCCCTGGTGCATGCAACCTGCAGGTGCAAAGCTGCCTTCCAGCACCTTCTGGCCTGCAAGTGCACTGAGGGAATCCCAGGCAGAAGGTGTAAAGTGTGTGTGTGTGTGTGTGTGAGAACGTGCAATTATTACAGTGTGGAGACTTTTTACCTCGTGGGGACATCCCAGAAGGATAACCTCAATTATATAAAATCTGTCACTGCAATCAAAATTAAAAAAAAAGAAATAAAAAAAAATCTTGCATTGTTTGGTTATTTATGGTTAAGGGCTGGGTAGGTGTTATGGGTGTCACTGATGGGATTAGGGTTATGCCCATAGGAATGAATGGAGAGTCCCAATAAAGATAGGAATACATGGACTGTGAGCGTGCATGTGTGTGTGTGTGTGTGTTGGGTCCCCCAGACACACAGCCCCTAATGTATGTGAGAAGGCTTTCCCCAGTTCAGTCAGACCTGACCAAAAAAGCAGAACTCACTGGTGCCAGGACAGAGTGCTCAGCGGAGCTGGAGGGCCCAGCAGGCCCTAGCCCCCAGGCCGGGCCCTACCCCCCCCAGGCCGGGACCTACCCCCCCCAGGCCGGGCCAGTGCTGCAGGGCCACCCAGTAGCCGTGCCCTTCCCAGCGACGTCCGCCATTGGCCAGGGAAGTCTCCATGCAACAGCCCCCCCATGGCCATCAACTCCTGACAGCGCAGAGATAATTCCGAGGGCGTTCACCAGCGGTGGGCTTATCAGGGGACGTGGGCGCGCGCACACACACACACACGCACACGCACACACTCAAACAGTACACAATGATATACACATTAATGCACATAATTCTTCTGCACATTTCACTTAACAGTAAAAATACATTAAATGACAAATTAAATTGAAGTTCTGTACGTAAAAACGGAAAAAAAAAAAACGGCACGGGGGTGGCTTGTTGACCACAGCAGAAAGCAAACACACCAACACCTCACAAAGGCGATTCAACACACACACACACACCACAGAGCAGGAAACAGAGACACACTGCTTCTGCTTTGACAAATATAATTCAAAAGAGTAAAGGCTCCTAAACACCATATTTGGCATACACACCTACACACACACACAAAATACACCTAATGAGGAAATGGCAAAACCCTGAGCCACGGCCCCAGCAGAAAGCCCACCCATGACCCTTCCCAAACTCAGACCAGCTCGGCATACAGGACCAGGTCGAGTCGTGGCTCACGCTCCCCCTCCCACCACCCCAGCAACCCTGCCTGTCACATACAGCACCAGGCGTCATGCAAAGCGGCGTGCGACCTTCGACAGACCAGCTCGGCCTTCCCCATCCGGGTCTTAGCCACTCCCCCTGCACCATTTGACGGGCAGGGGAACCCCCAGCCACTGACCGGCGACGCGCTTTTCCCAGGGAGAAAATCAGCAGGATCTGGGAAAAAGACTATCAAAGACTCAGAGGGACGAAATAAAAGACTTCCTGGGAGACAGCAGCACCCAAAGGTAGGCCTTCAGGATGGGCCCGGGACGAGGCCTCCGGCACCCTGACTTCTGCTTTTAGGCAAACGCGGGAGTATTAGAAAGTGAAAGAGGAAGAAGTTCCATCTCGAGCTGCTGACATAGCAGGCTCGGGGTAGGGAGAGCGGAGAGGAGAGGGGCCGAGATGCCGGTGGTGTGTGTGTCGGGGTCTCGATTTGTCAATTGCGGGTTGGGGTCACCATCAAGCCGGCCTCCCCTTTGGATCGGTGCTGGCAGGTGAGTGGGGGGCTCACGCATGAGGATCATGGGAAATTGCTGATCAACGCCGGTACGCTCATGAACGTTCAGAATAAAACCCCACAAAAACTTTCTGCAATTTACAGGGGAAGTAGGACTTTTATAATTAGTCCTGGAATGAGAGAGCAGCGCGGCAGCAAGCCTGCAGATGATTCCGCTAATGTTAGAAGAGGATGTAAGCAAATTCAGGGGAAGAGGGCAGAGTGCATTATGGGTAACAAGCAAAGGCCAACAGACCAAGTGGAAAAAACAGAAGGGGGGGGGCACTAATTCCTGGAGAATGTGACCACCGATTAGTTTAAATGCAGTGGCTTTCAGGTCCCGTGGTGGAAACTGGCAGCCGCAAGTGGCTTAACCAGACCAGAACCGTAGCATTTTGACTACAGATGCGTTTTCCACCCAGATTGTCATCCCAAGGCACTCAAGTATCTGGATATTTAGCGTTTCATTCTGAACCCTGCCCCATGATCTAACAAGTGGGACCCCCCTCCCCCCCAGGACACACGGGCTCATGATAAGCATTCGAGCACCCAATGCCACAAGCAGAAGTTGCGGGGACTTGCACGGGACACTGATCAAAACACCCTGCCCTGTGCGAAAAGCACAGAGAATCACACTTCCCCCGTGAGCATGCATCTTGGTCAAGAGATCTATAATCAAACTGCAATATCCTTAATCTGAGCAAGAAAGACGTTTGAAGAGAGCTGCAATTTCCTAAAGAGCTTATTTTCAAAAAGAACTACTCAGAGCCTGGATTCCCCAAGCAGGAAGTGCTCGTTTGTGCTCAATAGGTAAATAACTGCAGACAGAAGTCACTGAGCCGTGCCACCTTGCTTTATCTGAAGGACCACACAGCAGATGGGCTCAAAATGCTTTACTTTATGGCCCATGCAATGCTACAACCCTAGAAGGCAGCTTATTTTATTTACTACAAACTCTCACTGAACCCTACATCAGTAATAAAACGTCCCCCCCCAAGGCTATAACTCCTGACCTTTGACCCAACTTACACGTACACTCTCTCCAGCACTGGATTTTAACGTGTTTGACCTTTAAAGGGACCTGAACCTAGTGAGGGCTTCACATCGCATACGCAGAAGAGACTTAACGTTTTACTCTGTGGCAGAAATGCACATCTGTAAAAAAAAAAAAAAAAAAAAAAAAGTTCAACCTGAGTGCTCCACTTCACTTGTGGCTGTGTTCATCTTTTTTGTTGACCCGTTTTGAGTTTAATCACGTCTGGGTGTGGAGGCAAACACAGAGCAACTCAACAGTTTTCCTGCTGAAAAGGCAAGAATCCTGGAACACAAACCCTAAACTGCAAAAACAAATTTAACCAAGTAGTGCAAAAGTGGGTTCACTATTCTCACTTGCGAAACGTATCAGTTAGTGGGTTAAGTGCGAGAAGACACACACTGAGCTTCACTACATACTAAACATCTGCAGAGGTGAACTACTGTCGGTATGTTTACACTGTACTCCCAATGCAGCAACATAATGCAAATAAACGTGCAAATTCCGTCTAAAACATACAAACAAAGGCACGTTTTAATCTATATGGCAAGAACTAGTGTTGATTTATCATGCTGCTCACATTTAACTGCACATATGTGCAATTAAGACCAACGCGAGTTCATTAGTGAGACATATTTAGCAGCTAATTCTATGCACCTTCTTCACTAATAGTGCTAATGTCACGTGCGCGATCGGGCGCCGCGATAGTAACAAAGTAACCATCGGTCGAGCGAATTAAAGCGCCGGGGAGACAGTCGCGGCACCGGCACCGGGTGCGCGCTCCCGGAGGACGGGTGGCCCGCTACGGCACCGGGTGCGCGCTCCCGGAGGACGGGTGGCCCGCTACGGCACTGCCATGTTTCTGGACAGTTCCCTGACCGCCCCGATTACTCCGATCGATCGCGGAGCAAAGTGATGCGCTACTCCGGCCGATCCCTCACCTTGTCCATCAGCTTCCAGCATTTCTCCACCGTCTTCTTGTCCACGGCCCCGGGCTGGTGGTGGGAATGGAGGTGGTGGTGGTGGGGCTGGAACGCGTCCTTCATCATGCCGATCAGCCCCACGCTCTTCTTGATGTTCCCTGCCATATTAGACTAGCGTCGCGGCGCCCCGGTGCCCGACCCGGGCGGGGCGGGGCGAGGCGAGGCGCGGGGCCGCGCAGCCCCCCCCGTCACCCGACCAGAGGCTGGACAGCGCCGCAGTAAAGTTGGAGCGAGGCTCCGTCGAGGGGGAGCGAGTCCTACGAAGGCAAATGTCCCATTAACCCTGTCGAGCTTCTCGGGACCGCGGAGAGAGGAGGGCCGGGCCGCAGGACTTCCGAAGCGGCTCCGATCGGCACGCAGCGCCGCGCCGCGATGCTCTCGCCCCGTCCCCCCGCAGACGGGCTCGCGTTTCGGCGCCCGATCCCGTGCTCCCCCGGAGCGGAGCTGGCTCCCTCCGTCCTCCGTCCTCCGTGACGGGAAGTGGCCGTGAGAGACGGCAGGCAGCGCCAGCCCTGGCGGACGCGCTCGCCCCGCTTTGCGGCAGCTACGGGAAGCAAAGCGGGATCTGCCCCCCTGCGGGAAAGCCCCGGTTAGATGCACACGGACGCGCTTAAATCAGACGCAAAAGGACATTGGGGGGAAGAAAAGCGAAATAAATAAATTTGGGAGGAGGGGGAATAATCACCGCCTTTAAACCCCCCCTCCCGTGTGCGTGGCCATAGTTCTTCCTGTACATCCTCTTCCGCTTCTGACGCTCCGCCCACGCCCCGCCCACTCTCGGTGTGGCCACGCCCCCGAACACTCCCCCTTCATACATAACGTGACTACATGGAGCAAGCTAAAGGGGAGGATGAGCCTTTTAGCTGCGTGACATGCATTGGCTACACTATAAGCAATAATATCAATAGTCAGGGCATCGTATTCCTAAAACAAAATAGATTTAGAATGGGATGTTTCGGATACTAAAATTAAAATATGCATAGCGGCACCGAGAACATTCAGAATTTACCAGAAGACTCTGCTTAGTTTAAGAGACTGGAATTTATTTCACGAGTCACCATTGCAGAAATTAAGGAATTATTGGGACTGTTAGAAATCAGTGTCAGTATGAATATTATGTATTGTTGAACAAAAGAGGAAATTGGCATGTTTCTAAAGTTCATGATACGGTACTGTTAATGTTTCTTAGACACCGAGACAACACGATGAGGGATGCGGGGACAGAAGGATTGGATTTAAAAGATTTAATACTACGGGCTTCATACGCCACTGACGGCCAGAGGCAGGCTGATATAGGACGCAGGATATTCAGCCCCTAGGTGTTCATTGAGGAAGTTTTAAAATAAAACAATAATGTTACTGTTTCTAAATGAAATGTCTCAACATTTACAATTGTACTGTGTATTGAAAAATCTTGGTTGAAAACTGATGTTACCATAGGACCTGGTAGTACACTGTTTCTAAGCAATGACACAATCCAGTGATATACACTGGTAATCTCAAGTAAATAATGTGCCTCTGGTTGCCCAGACATCATTTCAACCCACTGAAAAGCCGGTTTCTGTTTTAAGAACAGGGATCTTGCCCGGTAAGGCTAGTTACCTTTTACAATTGAACAGTATTAGTACAAAAGAACAGGTTATGATGGTGACAGGACGTAAAATAAATGTAGCTTTTATACACACATATATAGCCTAATCTGTAGAAAAAACAAGATATTTGTCTATAGCTATATAGCGACGTGCTCGTACTAGTCATCGCGAACTCAAATGTTCTTCTGTGCCTTCCTACAGTATAAAACACTTTCCAGAAAAAAATCTGTTATGCCACCGAAGAAAAAAAGTATGGTCAAAGCGAAAAAAACCGAGGAAAGGATGAAATCGGGTGAAGGTAATTCTGCCGGCATTATACATATGGCTTGTTACATAATACAGGCTTTTGGAACATTGGTATTAAACACTTGAGCCGGCAGTGGGCAGGAATGAGGAACAGACAGGCTTGCTACACCTGGTTTATTTAGATTTAGGCTATTTTCCAGGTAATATGAATAGTTGTGTGTTGCGATTTTGCATTATCTGGCAGGCGGTCTGCCTTATGCAAACGCACATCACATTAACGTGGAATTCACTCTCCAAGCGACGCATATCGCGTAGGAGGACCACCTTAAGATTTAATCTTCAAAAAAAATTTTTTATTTCTTCCTGAAACTGTCCAAGATGATGGAAAGGATCTTCGGGAGACGTACAGGCGAAACGACCTGGAGGTGGAGGTGCTGAAAGAACACCTCGGTAAACTTCTCACGGTATCTAGCTTTGTGTGCGGGGAAGCGCGCTTAGGGCTGTGTAACATAACGCCAGTGTAAAATATTGTAATTAATGTGTGCATACATGCGCCTATGTCAGCCCTGCGGGCGGAGGCAGTGCGCAGAGCTGAGAGCACCAGCGCAGGCCTGTGGGCCCGGGTGCGAGAGCTGGAGCAGAAGATCACACAGGGACAGCGTGACAAACGGGACATTACTGCAGGTAGGCCGCGGAGAGCAATTCCAGGCTGCGCTGTGGCCACGGCAGCAATGCCTGCACTCCCCCAAACTGTTCAGAGCAGGGTGCTGTCATTAGGGTTTGATAAACTAAACACTCATACAGAAGGTGATCGAACCAGAGTCCCTGACTGCCTAGATTTTTACAGGTTTCGCATCAGTTCTGCCTGTGTCTATTGCACGTCAATTGCTGGAACAGCCTTTCGATTTTTCCACAACTGCAAGACTGCTGCTTTAAAGAAGGTCTCATCTTTGGTTAGAACTGGATCGGCAGATGGTGAGGGCGCAGAGGGAAATGGAGGTGAAAGTTCACAGACTGGAGACTGAGGTCAGCGTGCTCTCCCGGCAGCTCGGTAAGGCCTTCTTTCCGGCGCACAAGCCTGCCGGTGTAGGCACGGTGGAGGTGCACCAAACTGGGGAGCTTAGATCTTGAAGAGGACTTAACAGTGACGTATTTGACAGTTCTCTCTGGCTGTAAAGCACCTTTGCCTTTTTCTTGTGCTGCTTTTTGTTGCCTTTTGGCCTACAAGCCGAGTGCAGAGAGCAGCTGGGCACGGAGAGAGATGCGCAGGAGCGAACGGCGCGGGAAAAGGACGCCACCATCGCTCACCTGCAGGAAAGGCTCGATCGCATGGACAGCGACTATGAGAGGATCTTGCATGTGAGAGCGAGTTTGGTCATTATTAGTTGCTCCACCCCACAGATCCTCATAAAGTCGAGGTGCTCCTCTCGTTTTCTTTTCTTTCAGGATTGTCTAGACAGCCTGCTGGCCCTCGTGGCTGGAGAGAGACAGAAGTGGCAGAGGGAGAGCACCTGCACTCACCAGGAGTTGAAGAGCGTGCTGTCCAAGTTCAACCTGAATCCACTGCACGTCGGCGGGGCCTCCCGGGACCCCGTCCTGGAGGTCAAAGGCTGGTCAGCCTCCCAGTGCAAGTGGAGTGGCTAATTCAAAATGTGTCACATTATTTTCCCCCTGAAAAATGCTTAAATAAAATGTGCAGAATAAAATAAATGCAAGCGAATTAAAAACAGGTAATCAATGTTGCTATTTTGTTAATTTTGCCTCAGAGTGAAACAGTAAAAATGGGCCGTTTTCAGAAACATTTAAAATCACATAATTTTCAGCCAATCAAATTCAACCAGTCAAATTCAAGTTGTTAGGTATGTGCCGTATGTCAGTTTACCACCAGATGGCACTTACTCAATGGAAAACCAGAATGGAAAGCAGCGAATGGAACGAAACTCTCAATGGAAAGTCTTCGTGCACCACTCGGCCACTGGATGGCACTAAGATTCCAGGAAGAATTCTCTAATAGCGACAATGGAACGGTATTTCATCTAAGTTATTTACAAAAGTTTACAGGTCTGCAAAATGTTACATCAGCTGTGAAAATGCAAGGTCAAAATCAGAACAGAATGAGCAGAATATGGAAATATTCATAGTGTAATATTCAGATATCACTAAGTTGTGGCAAAGAAATCTGTCGGAATTCTTATCCTGTCAAGTCTGACTCAAATCCTACGCACCCAAACAGGTGAATGTGAAAATCCTGTCATCTGTTAATTCTGATAAGAGCAAAAGCATACAAGAAGCTTGAGTTATTATAATTATTAATAGCTATCACGACCGAACCAACTTTTTAAACCCATTTCTATGGATAGGATTGTGAAGGATTTAATGAAAGGGTTTAGCAGATTAGTCAGGTTTATAACACGTGAAGATTTAAAATCAGATTTTTCGGGTTTTAAGAAAATAGGCTGTAACAGTAAAAGGCTGTTTTTACTGTGAGGACATCTATCTGCAATCGTCCATTATATATCATCAAGTCTGCCATCTTCAGTACGCTTACTGGGACGGTGTGGGGGGTGGGGAGGAGTAATTGGTGTTCTCCAGGCAAGGGGACATCAATCAGGGTGCAGGATGGGAGCAAACAAGCCCCCAATTTATTTTTTGCAAAAGCGTGAACAAGGTCAAAGGCGCCCAGCTCACACTTGTGACCTGTGGTGATCTGTGATGCATCAAAATCACACACTTAATGCGCGCACGCTTACGCTGCATTTAACGAGGTCCATTTGCATAAAGCGGCCAGGAAGTACATCAATCAGCATTCATCATGTGAGTCATCCTGCTTATCAATGCAATATCCTCAGAGGAAGTCCTACAGTGCTTCAAGTGGGTTGTTTAATGGTGCCACCGTGAATGACGAGAAAGAAGACTATATTCATATACTATACTCTATTACGAGAGGTTTTAAAATCCCTATAAAATAAAAAAAAGTCAAATGAGCAACACAACCAAAAAAGAACTCGACAGATCTAATTCAGGTTGGCAGTTAGGAGGCTGAAACAAACACACTCAGTTTTGAGTCTCTGATCCTTCACTGTCCGTCGAGTAACAGAAACCTTCCGGGTCTTTTGAGAATGCAAAGCTGTGCTGCAGTGACGCGAGCTGAAGGCAACAGTAAACATGAGGTGCTTGTCAACAGTTAACCGACTGAGTGCAAAAGCCTGCTGCTGGCCACAACAAGCTCACATCCACCCATGGAGGCTCTAAGCACAAACTTGCTCTCATTACACGGTAAGGCCGCCCACTCAGTGACCTCTTCCTGCCACAAGAAGGCTCACATCTATCAAAATCCTGTCTGCTGTTAGTGGAACACGACACAGTCTGTCCGTTTGCTGCAACATATCGTTGCTTTATTGTATTCTCTGGACAGGGAATACATAGGTTTAGGGACTGGTGCAGTTCTGCAGTCATTTAGCTTGTTACCAAGATAACTCAAAAAGTATTTCACAGATATTTTGGAAGGGTAAAGATCTGGGTCTAATTTTGAGACAGATTGCACCAAAATTGCAAAATAGCACGACCTTGTGGTAGCAAAAAGGACAGCCTCGGACACTTGATCTTGTTAGGTTGATACCTCAAAAATGTTTGACAGATTGTTTTCAAACGTTGCAGACAAAATGTATGTATTGTATTGATAATTGTAAGATTTGTAAGTGAAGACATTTTTAAACAAATGGCACCCAAACTAAAGCAGTATTTTAAATAATGGTAGCAAAATTAAAAGTAAAAAAAATTAAAATAAAAAAATTGTAGTAGCCGACACTCATCTCGGTAGTGTGATAACTCAAAAAGCATTTGTCGGATCTTTTTCAAACTTCATGGGAGCTTTAGGAGAAGGTCTGGAATTAATTTCATTTTGAGATAAATCACACCAAAATTGAAGCAACAATTTCAAGAGGGGTGAAGAAGTGGATGTGAGGATGACATGTTTACCTGCAGGGGGGTTGCAGCCTGGTCTCTTCTGCCTTGTCCACCTTGTGGCGTGAGGGAGCACCCGGCGGCCGGACATGAAAACTGAAGCAACGCTGCTTAGTGGCAGAAAAGGGAAGGGTGACGGCAGAGGACACTTGACCTTGTGAACGTGGAAACTCAAAAAGTATGTGATGGATCTTATCACTTCACTATAACATATGGATGAAACTTTACACCTGATTTAATTTCATGACAATTTGTACCAAAATGAAGCAGCAGCATTAAACAGCGAAGGGTGGCTACACTGGACACTTGAACACAGTTTTTGATGGTTCTTTGTTAAACTTCCCAGGAACATTGTATAGGTGATGATCTGGGGCTGGTTTAATTTTGAGATAAACTGCACCAAAACTGAAGCGGTGGTGGTGGTATATGGAAGGACAGCTGAGACACAAACTTGACTCAATAAAACCTTGTAGGCACTGACCTCATTGGAAACATTACTGACACCACTGAGGGTATACTGTAGCTGTAGTCTGGTCTAAGTGAAACTCTGTCTGGCAGTGCATTGAGAACGCAATGTGAGAAGAGTTAGCTTAGTGAAGACAAGGTCGTCATGGAGCAGTTTGGTGGTGCTGCCGGCAGTGCTGTGATGGGTTGGAAGAGCAACTCAGCTCGGAGGAAGATCGAGACATAAAAAGCATGTAAAGATGCTTCTCACAAGCAAGCCAGGCTGACAGAAGTTGAGCATCTCATTAGGCAATCATCTGTCGAATATCTTCGGTTCATTCCTGATTAGTCTCTGTCAGCCAGCCGGCTGTTTGAACATATGCATGCATGTATGTGCGTTGTGGCACAGAATTCATTTCCCTTTCAGATCAGATTGTTTATACTGCAGAGACATCAGTTCACAGCCCATGAATGCTCTGGAGGATTCCTGTTTAGTCAGCCGTGATTGGATATAATGGTGTTATGTAACCTTGTTTTTGACTGGATCGTTTTTAGGTGCCAATGAATGGAGGAATGTAAGAAAAAAAGAGCCGACACAACTGTGAGGGGCTGTTTTCAAACAATATATTAGAGTGGAATAAAAATGAGAACATAGGAAAATAAATCATATAAAAATCAGCAGCCAAATTCTGCCCAGTCGGTAGGAGTAGGAGAGGTCCTGGAAATCTCCGCACACTTGGAATCTTCTGCTTGTCCTTGACCATTCTTATGACAGAAGGCCAATGGAGAACCTGCCTGCATCTTCATTCCTTACACCTCTGTCTAATTACCCAAATTAAAGAACCTGACATGGAACTCCCCCGAGAAACCTGGTTAACGAGCCTGTTAATTAACAGCGCTGTCGTTAGAGGATGAACGGCAACCTGAAGACCAGGAGTCCATTCGGGCTGATTGGGACCCAGTATAGCCAGCGAGCTAACCCCCCCCCCATACACACACAGACACACACACACACTTGCTAGCACCTGGGGTCTGACTCCACCTGCATCAAACCCACTAGCCAGACAGTGACAGCAGCTGGCCCCCTGGCCATGACTGAGGGCATCACCACTGATACAGCCATACATCAGAACCAGGGTCCCACCGATGGCAGCGACAGCTCCCAGCCTGATGAAAAGCCACTGTTATTTACTGCTGTCTACCTTCTGAAATAACATCATACTCAACTTGCCCATTTCCATCTCGCCTCCACTGTAGTAGCAGAAATAAATCACTGTAACACGTAAACTGGGGTAAATAACCAGTCCCGAAATTATTACAGATGTCAGAAGGGTAGGAGGGAGACGTCCATTAGCATTTATAATGAAGTTCTTAACTGGCAGCGATATGGCCACCTGCTGCGGATTCGTCATTAAAATCCAATGTTCTTATCCAGTAGAGTGCCGCCCATAGTTCCTTACGGAGAGGTCTGTCCCTGGAGCGGTTAGTAGGCCTGTCTGTAGACCTGTCTGTAGGCCTTCAGTAGGCTTGTCTGTAGGCCTATCAGCAGACCTGTCAGTGCTGCATCATCTGACACTAAAATTTAGATGGCAGTCCACCACCATCCACACAGTCCACCAGAAGGTTCTGCTGAGATTTCCTCATGGACGTCCTGCTCAAACAGGCTTATTTTGCCCTTTCTGTAGCTGGCTGTGCAGCCCGCTGGCCTCTTTGTGACAGATCTATTGTAGCTGAGGGGGGGGAAGTGGATGTGAGAATGACATGTTTATCTGTGG
>JAODKN010000038.1:11289168-11300261 GCA_026774425.1 Petrocephalus zakoni
CTCGCTGTTTGCTGTGTTTATGGTGACGCTGTTGCCTCGCTGTATGCTGTGTTAGAGCGACGCTGTTGCCTCGCTGTTTGCTGTGTTTATGGTGACGCTGTTGCCTCGCTGTATGCTGTGTTAGAGCGACGCTGTTGCCTCGCTGTATGCTGTGTTTGCGGCAACGCTGTTGCCTCGCTGTACGCTGTGTTTGGTGCGACGCTGTTGCCTCCCTGTATGCTGTGTTTGGTGCGACGCTGTTGCCTCCCTGTATGCTGTGTTTGCGGCGACGCTGTTGCCTCCCTGTATGCTGTGTTTGCGGCCACGCTGTTGCCTCCCTGTATGCTGCGTTAGAGCGACGCTGTTGCCTCCCTGTATGCTGTGTTAGAGCAATGCTGTTGCCTCCCTGTACGCTGTGTTTGCGGCGACGCTGTTGCCTCCCTGTACGCTGTGTTTGCGGCGACGCTGTTGCCTCCCTGTATGCTGTGTTTGCGGCGACGCTGTTGCCTCCCTGTACGCTGTGTTTGCGGCGATGCTGTTGCCTCCCTGTATGCTGTGTTTGCGGCGACGCTGTTGCTTCGCTGTTTGCTGTTAGAGATTTCTTGAGGCTTACTTCCAAGTTTTGTGCACTATGGTAATTTATGCTACTTCTTTGTGCTGGTTCTGAGAGTCTATATGTGCAGGCAGCTGAGTGTGGAGTAGTCGTGTTCTCCAGCCTGAGAAGGCCACCTTCATAAGCCTGCTCCATCTGAGTGACCTCAGGTGAGTGAGTGACCGGAAGCTTCCACATGAACCAGCTTGCTGCCGGCGTCAGAGGCCTGTCGGCATGATTCGTGTCTGTGGCCTTACTGAAGAAGCAGTACAGTTGTGATTCACCCAGAATTGTGGGAGCTGTGTTCGGGGTGCAGAAAAGGATGAGACTTCTGAGGTGCAGGGGAATAGAATGCATACTGTAGATGCACACACACATGCGCACACACACACACACACACATACACACACATACCATGTATTCCTATCTTTATGGGGACACTCCATTCATTCCTATGGACATAACCCTGATCCCAACTATGACACCCTTAACCCCTACCCAGCCCTAACCTTATCCATAAGTAACCAAACAAAATACTTTTGGAATTTTTACTTTTTTGGTTGCATTCACAGATTTTTATAAAATGAAGTGAGAAGGAGTGAGGTCTGGCCTCAAACCGCAATATTTATTGTTTTTTCAGGATCCTTTAAAGTTCTTTGGTCCTTACAAATATAGCAAAACCTGCACACTCACATAGACACACACAGACACATGCACACACTGACATAAAACACATAAAACACTCAAAGACACACACACACACAGATACGCACATGCAAAACAACCAAGCACACACAAACACCACACACATAAAGACCTATACACGCGCACACAGAAAGACAAACACACAAACACATGTTTTCATGTGACAATGTCTCCAAATAATATTTGCAAAACAAGTAAAAATCGAAGGTGAGGCTTTGCTTTGGAAAAAGCAAAGTTGCGCTATATAAAAAGGTACACTATAAGAGAACTGGCACATTGACACACCTACACACACACACACACACACACACACACACACACACACATATACTGGCACAAACTTCACAGGAGAGGCATTCACTTGATTCACCCCAGAAATATGATCAGAGATCCGATCGCCTTTGATGATCAGAAAACTGATATGAGAAACTCAAAGGAGTGTTTCGAAAATAAACCCCCACAAAAAATAAAATCGAGTTGCGGGAATCCTGGAAGATCAGACCCTTCTTTAACACACCAAATGAATGTGTCGACTGCCCTAATGGAATTAAATACCTCTCCTATTAGCATTCTGATAATCATGCTTCTTTCCTGTGTTCAAAGAAAGGCCTGTGAGATATATTTAGACCTGATTGAAATTCAGGACAATTTCGGCAGAGAGACAGAAGTGATTTCAAGGTTAGCTATAATGTTCAATGGGGTACGTTCATGAAGACCTGCACCGGAACCCACGGCTATGTGTATCAGGTCATTTCTTAAAAGCCCCAGAGATAAAAACGCCCATTTTCACAGAAAGACCCACTACCATATAACCCTACCGGCCATTATACAGTACCACAGGTTATAGGTTATAATGTTATAAGGTATCATGAAGCTTGCAGAGTCTCCCTACTTGAAAAAAGACTTACACCACACTGCATCACCAGCTATTTTCATGTTGTTTGCTAGTTCAACCATATACTGAATTGTTATACAATTGTTTCTACAATAATTAAAAAGCTGTGACCATCTTCCAGCAGGAATATTTAGATTTCTGTCAAGCTGAAATACTGTACAGCAGTCCCTGAAAACAAATATCTGAGATTAGAAAGGGACAAATCCAGGCTCTAGAGCAGCCAACACTGTAAGCTGGGAGAGATTTCCTTGATATAAGCATGTGTTGGACTGATTTTCAAGCTGCCAGCTCTAGAGCTCCCAAAAAATCCTCAAGCCACCTCTCTAGCTTTCCTTTTTGTCAAAAAAGTATATTTGCTTGTATACTCAGAATCTGCACAGCACAGAGAACATCGCACAAAAATAATTTATTTAGCAAGCCATTTGTTTACATGGCCTGAACCAGAGAACTAAAGAAAAAAAAAAATAAATAGAATGTTAAAGAACAGACCCGGAGACCCACTCAGAGAGCTTGTCCGGAAAAGTACTAACAATGTCCCAGTGATCTTAGGTGACGATTCCCATAGAGACGCTGTTACCCAATTATAATAACGGGAGAAGTCAGAGAGAACACGGAAGTTTCATAAGCTGATGAGGGATGATTGAACTAGAAGCTGTTTGTTTGCTTTAGTTATTACCAGTGTGGGAAGTCTCCCACCAGTCCGGCCATGTCCCTGTCTCTGGATACTCTACGTGCAAATTCACCTTGTTGGGGAGGGCCTTTTTGGGTACGGGGTGGGGGGGGTACTTTGAATACCCGGTGTGTGTCTGCACTGCATTACACCACATTATTTCATTGTACCATGAATCATCATTTTGCTGAAACTACGCTGGTGAGTCGCTTTGCTGCCGGATTCCTTACATGCTGAAGATGAGCCAGAGGATTTTAGAAGTATAAAGAAGGTAGATGCCCTTCGCCACCCGTGATGGGGTTAGGGAGGCTATAGGAGGATTTGGGCCGGCGGTGCAGGACGATAACATCAGCGAGGTCAGGGACCCAGCCACATACCCCCACCACCAACTCGCTTGGAAGGCATGTGCATCACCAATGGGAGTAGGAGGTGCTGATTCAGAGGATGACAGACAATCATCTGGGAATTAAACAACGGAAGTCGCTAAACAGCAGGAGACAACCTGGCCCGTCGCTAAGGGGGTCAGCGCTTTGGGGGGCTTGGCAGCATTATGTCTTTCCTTTCATTTTCCAGAATCCTTTGGGTGTTCAGAAATCATGATGGAACCATGTCAAAAATCAAATTTCAAAAAGCAACAAGAAACGTTTTTTTTTTTTCTTACATGTCCGTCTGTTAGTCAGGCCCCGCGGCTGGAGGGCAGAGTTTAAAGAATGGCATCATGCTGTCATGCATCCACTCAAGGACGTCTGGGGAGTTTCGTTCTCGTACACAAGAGGACTCGCTTTTATTTTATTTTTTATCTCATCCACCCTCAAATAAATCTGTGTAAAAGTGTAAGAAGATTTCTGACACGCCTCAGCGCTAATATATACTGCCTTGGGGTGGCGTGACGATAAGCACTAAATCTTTTGTCTCCTTCACCGGGAGAGCGCGATTGTGGGCGAGGCTCAGCGAATTCAATCTGTTTCACTTTCACGCACTCGTGGATGTAGATCCTGAGGAACTCAGGTCCGGCTTACGAGATTATTACTCTCCCCTCAGCCGTGGAAATGCTGCCAGGCAGCTCAGCAGACCGCCAACCGACCTCGCCGACCGCGCCGCTAACGATAAGGAAGCGTTTGGGAAGGTAACTGGTGTACATGTGCTTGGGTGGAGGAGGACCAATCATAACGAGGGCAAAATGAGATGGATGATTGCCTGGACAGGCCACCTCGATCTGCGGGGTTCCCCAGGACGCTCATCTGGAGCATGGTCAAGGTGGTCCCACGTGAAGGGGCGTTTGTTTGAGATTGTGACGATGATGAAGGCAATTCTGGGGCAAGCAATGACAGCCAGTGAAGATGGAAGGGAAGATGGAAGCATTAGATCAGACTATGGGGGCTTTTGTGCTACCATTTAAGAGTCAGCCCCTCTCAAATTAGCAGCAGGCTCTGACCAATGACTTTATGAATAAATAATACGTAAATAAAGGAGTAGCAAGTAGACAAATAAAACACAAGTGAAACACAGACTGCAGGTATGGCGGTGGAACAAATAATTAATGAAGTAATTAACTGCAAGGATCTCAGAGATGTTTTGTTTTGTAGAGAGAATAGGGTGGGCAGGCAAGGGAGCAGGGGGCTGGCTTCCTTGTGCAGGTGTTAATTCATGTTAAGGCTGTGCATGTTAAGGGCTACGTCCTTCTAAAGCTGCATTTGAAGCCTGAATGCGTTACAGCAACGTAACGAGGCTGCCTCATTCCAAAGGCTCCATAAAAGTCGGCCTCAAAATGCATCCTTCTTTTCCCAGAGCGCTAAGGATGCACCCGATGGATCCTTTCCAGCCCAACATATCCCAAGAGTCATTGTGTGGAATTTAAGAGAATCTTCAAAGGATGCAGCCTACAAAGGCTACGCAGGCCGCATCCTTCCAAGAATGCAGCCCATGAACACAGCCTAAGCGCGTGCAGGTACTCGTCCACACTGAGCGCATTCAGATGCTCATCCAAACTGAGCGCGTACAGGTGCTTATCCATACTGAGCGCGTGTAGGTGCTCATCCACACTGAGCATGTGCAGATGCTAGTTCACACTTAACGCGTGCAGATGCTCATGTAGGTGTTAATTTCCATTGAGTGTGTGCAGATGCCAATTTCACACTGAGTGTGTGCAAATGAATTGAATCACCTTGTTTGTGTAGAAAATGCAAACAAAAGGTCTGGCCGCCTGTGGACAGTCATTTGTCTTGCTGAGAGCTAAATTGCTTCTGTTTAATGGTTATTAATCATAGGCTAAACTGTACTCTGCTCCCTCATAAACACATACACCCCTTAAGTTATTTAAATATTGCCTTGAAGTCTGAAGACATTTAGGTTTTTTAAATATCTCTGTGGGGTGTCTACACCTTTACATTTGTTTTCTGGGGGAATTACGGTTTGTTGTAGGGACCACTGTGGTTTCACATGACAGGTCATTGTGAACAGGCTGATCTAACACTGGAATAGAGCACGAACTGACCTGCGCTCCTTCCAGCAGCTCCACCATCTTTGATGTCTAGACCTTTGTCAGTCCTCTTGGCAAAACGTACCAACCATTCAGAGCACGAAATCGGGCTGGGAAACTTCCCCGATACAGTCTGCCCACATCTTACGTGATTTTGGTTTTAAACGATTGTGGTCTGAAAATAAATAAATAAATAAACAAATAAATAATAAATAAAAAAAAATATATAAATATATACATTTACTAAATTGGCATGCAAGGTGTGTAAGCATGGATCGCGCTCGGTATGCATTGGCACAATGTCTGTTTGAACATCCACTGGTCAGCATCCTAGCTCAGTTGCTGGCTAGCACTGGCTGGGGCATACTGTACTGTGCAACTGTGCATGTACATGTTTTTTGTATTTTTCTCCTTAAACAATGTATTAAAACAACTGTGTTGACATAAAATTTACATTGTAAAGGTACAGTCCTGTGATCTAGGCATGATTTACAGTGTAAAACAGGTTGGGAATAGGTGTATATGCAAAGTAAATAGGTACTGTTCATGAAGGTCTTGTACAGCATGCAGTACATGATACTAGTTGCATAGTATCATGGTGGTCTGTGGGAGCAATTTACTGCGTAAGATGAGGGAGCTCTGTATTATTGCTGGGAAGAGCCTTGTGTAGGCTTCCCTTTCACCCCATTGGCCGAGTCAAGATTACATGTTGACGGAGATGAGCCTCAATGACCCATCCATACAGTGCTCCTTGTCTATAATGCGAGTTGTGTTATCCCAGGTAACTGCATATATTGTGGGTCTTCAAACCACTCTAGTGCAAATTTCCAAACCTCTTAACCTCTGACTTAGACTCTCTTCTCCCTGTAGGTGAGCTGTGGCTTCTGGGTAATATTTTAGGGCTGTTACTTTCAGCATTATGTAGTATAGATTTTTTTAAATCAGTGTCTACTGTTGATGCTTTTGCATGAGCACTGCATGCGATCTCCGAGACGATCATAATCATTCTCACCCTTGCTGTTGGACTGATTCATAGACTGTTTCCGAAAAATTAAACAAAAATGAGCGAAGAGGAGAAACGCGAACAACAACTTGTCACAAACACCACCAACTTATTTGACAGACTCTGCTGGTAGATAATAAGTTCCTCATTTCGCTATATAGTTCACACATAAACTCATAAATATCGCAATTTTTTCTAGTATCGTTCAGCCAGTCAAAACACACAATATGTTAACACAAAATAATTCATAATAATTGGTTATTATGTATCATATTATGCAAAATGATGTGGCAAAGAGACTGCATTAACCTTTGTTTAAGCAGCAAATATTTTGACACAGCCTACAGCGTTCACAATAAGCAAAATAATTTAAGTCAAAGTGATAACAAAAACTGACTAGGCTACACGAACCCAGAGGCTAAGTGGCACCTATCTATGTCTGTCCTTGTACTATCGGGTGAGTCCATCAAATCTGAATGTCTTTGTCCATCCATCCCTCCATCCATCCATCCATATTTAAATTATACTTTGCAATACTGACATGCGGCTGCATTCTCTTTCAATTTTAATGTCAAGTGCTTCCACACAAATGACGCTTTCGCTATTGGGACCCTCATCCTGCATCTTTCTTACGCCATATTGCAAAGTGATCGAGAAGGAAAATTCCAATCGATGCTTTGCATGACAGCTCTTTTATTTTCATAGCTGGACCGATCCAGCACAAGGTGGAACCATGCTGCTCCGCTTTCTGCAACACGACTCCCAAATAGAATAGCTGCTCTAAATGATGTTATTATGATCATTCATTCGGTCTGTCATCCATCCCTCCCTCCATTCATCTATCCATCCATCCATCTTCCAGTTGATTATCCCGTACAGAGAAGCGGGGAGCCTGGGACCTGCTGACGCATGGCAGCGCTACAGCTTGGAAGAGATGCCAGTAACTTGCAATTTAAGCAGCTGAATATTTTATTGACGCAATTCAAGAGTTTTGTTTCCAGGCACAACAAAAAGGTCGATTCCATGACTCCGTTCCATTTCCAGGCCGCATCCTTGACTGCCAAATAGTTCCCATCCTGCTGCCCCAACAGCTCTGTGCTGGGTTATACTGAAACTCATCAATACATGACAGGCGGTTATTGATTCAGAGCGTAACCTCCCCATTAAATGGCAGGTTACCCAGAATTCACCGGTGGCTTAATTAAATGCAGATTTATTTAAATCAGCTAATCCAATCCCATTCAGTGGAGCTCTGGGCGGGGTTCTGGAATTCATGTGCTGCGCGGTATGGAGCAGCGGGAACGTGAGATTCAAATGGCCCACCATATGGAGGGGTGGGGGGGGGTCCCCAAAAGCAGGGGAGTGGAGGTATTGGAAATTCGCGCCCGAAGCAGCAGGTGCTGGTTTTCTCCCCACAGATGGTCCCCGCTTGCACACCACAGCTTAACGTGCCCCGGATAGCAATTGAGCAGCTCCAGTCCCCCAGGTGACAATCGTTCTGGTGCGATGCGACCCGCCCCACGCAGGTGCTGTCACCGTCTGCCAGGCTACCGCGCTAGAACCAACAGAGCAGCGGGGACCGGGCCCGAGGCCAAAAGGTACCGAGACTCTAGGTGCAGGGGGTGCGGGTGCTGTCATGCTGATGAGTGCGGCATGGACCCCTAATGGAAGAGGGGCACGTAAATGGGCGAGCGTGTCAAATGGGGTGCCGACTGGCGTCCCGTGTCGAGTGTGTCGCTCGGAATGTTCCAGACACCACGCTAAACCCTGACAGCTGCTCAGGAGGATAACGCCCGAGCTCGCCTGCCATTAGCGTGTGGCGGACCTCACCTCATTCCCCCGTGGATCACACTGCAGATGGGCAGGTGCCTGTGTTCGGAATGAACAGAAAGGGTGCAGCTTGTTCTCGCAAACAAGATGCCGTCGCAGACAAAACGTGGTGACCTTTTTGGACCATGGGTCTGAGGCTCACAAACCTGCCAGTGACCTCAGTCTTCACCAGTAGCTTGGTAACCAAGGAGGTATGTCACCAAGGGACATCATATATATTGATTTGAAATCAGAAGATGAATCCCTGAGTTCAGTTCAGGGTCAAATTAAGGTGCACTTTCCCTCAAAGACTATGCATTGACTCATTTCTCACATTTCGCTTCTGCTCCGGGTGACAATGACACCCACCAGCGAGACATTTTGCCGTGGCCCGTCAGTCATGGCACTTTGATTCTCTGAGACAGAGAGGTAACCGCTGAAATCTGGCTGGGAGCTTCAGTCACTGTCGGCCGATCCATTTAGTCAGAACTCAGCTAGCGGAGATAAATTTAGGTCAGGGTCTTTACGTCAAAATAAAAACAAAACAAAAAAAATTGTCACATCAAAGTAGAAAGCACTTCGGCTTTTTCTGATGCAATTCCCCAGGTTGGCCATTTAAGGTCGTTTGGGGGGTAACGGGACACGTATCGGGTTTGACAGCATTTTGGTGGACACTCCAAACCCTGTGGCGCCTTTCCTTGTGATTACGTTGATCAGCCAAGCAGGAAATCCAGCTAAGCGCCTCCCTCCGGGAGAAACTGCCGTTAATTCCTTGGGGCATACCTGAAACGAGCTGTCGTGGTTCAGCTACATGCACCTACCCTGTGCTGCCAGAGCGTCCTGCTGAGGCGGAGTCTGGCTGGTTCCCTTCCTGCTTTGCTGTTAATGTACCAATCACCAGTCTGTCTGCATCATGCCTTTCATAGTCCTGCTCTCAGGCACAGGCCGTGGCACAAACCCAGGCTGCTCGCACTTCGACCTCCCACCAGCCGCCACCACCCCCACCATTATATCATCGATTCCAGTCAACATCACTATCATCTGCCTCCCCCAACAAAACAAAAAGTCCAACGAGCTTCAGTCCTCAGATGTGGAGGTCTGGGTGCCCAAAGGCTTCCCAGTGACACCATTCCCATGCATCACAGACAGTGCACATCTCAAAGTCAAAAGTGTACATCTTTGGCACGGGCAGGGAGGGGCAGGGAGGGACGAGGGGGTGGGCGTTCAGCACCATTTGCTCATCGCTTATTTCGTTTAGCCGAAAGTTTGCACAGTGTCACCTGCCCACGCTGCCAGCAAGCAGAAACGAATATTTCAAGGGTGAAATGCATGTGAGGCTGGGCGACAGCCAGGTGGAGGTGAGGTTGATGTAAGAATGCGCAACACTTCTCGCACAACGGCATTAGGCGAGGAAGACATTCCTGAGGGAAGAAGATGGCGTGACGTGGAATGCTGGGAAAAGGAATGGCCTTCTCACGTGTATCCGTAATGGACCGTGTCGCTGTCAAGGTAACAAGTGACTTGATTTCCCCCTGCATCCTGAGACATTTGCACCTTCAAGCTCACCAAGAATGGCACTAGGCAACCATGAGTGTTTCAAAATATTATCTACAAGACTGCAACCGTACACAATAGGAATAAATGTCCTTCATCAATGAGGGAAAAAAACACAGACTCTATAAATCAATTGGCGTGTATTACCGCTGGAAAATATAAAACAACTTAAAAGAACAAAAATACAAGGTAAAATAAATGGAAACTGAAGTTATCGTGAAGGGAGAGAGAAATGGGTACTTCTAAAGAGTGATGGCGAGCTGGTACGGTGGTGTATCATTTGGACCTCGTAACAGCCTTAAACTTTTCGTGTTAGATATGGTGCCGGGAGGAACATATATTTTTTTCCGTCTTTGTTCCAAACATTCACAATTTAAGCTCCTGAATTGAGGCTGGAGGGGGAACAGGACAGCAGAGATGGGGTTGATTAACTGCCTTCGGCTCCTTTTAAAATTCCCCCTCATCCAATATGCTACCTCCAGATAGCATCCGTATTCACAGACACATTCTAAATTAAACCACGATTTATATTCACGCGTCCTTTATGTGTTTGCATATTGAAATGATAATCGGCAGCAGTAAACCTCGTCGCTCACGGACACTACAGTCCAAGGATTTCCTTACTGGGGCGAAAAAAAAACTAGTAAAATATGACATTGGGAAACAAACATCTGTGTTGGTCTGAGGAGGATAGCTATTTAGCAAGTGATATAGGAACAAAGGAGCAGTGTCTGCTGGCTGGTTTAAACACCTGTATTCCTTGTGTGCACACCTGCTGTTAAATGTTGCATTAGCCCGTGAGCATTCTGCGCACAAGGGTGACAGTTAGATCGCAGAGAACAGACAGCGTTACCACATAATTTCCCCTAAAGCACCTTCCTGCTCCTAAGGAAATGAACATGCAAAACAGGCAGCTATGTACGTATCTTTAACATAGATGCTGACTTAAAGCCACATGACCACGACGTAACCCTGAGGCTACTGCTAAATCTAATACAGAGTAGAGGCTACTGCACTCCTGGCCCTGAGGCAAACGCTAATGCTAATGCAAACCTAATGCTAATGTACACCCGACCCTGAAGCAACTGTTAATGATGGTACAGACCTGATTTTTGTATACACTTCAATCTCGGGCAAATTTTAACTGGAATACAGACCTGATACTAGGGCACATCTGACCTTGAGGCAGCCGCTAACGCTAGAAGCAATATGTGCCTTACCCTGAAGGGGCCGCTAATCCTTACACAGTCGAGATGGTAATGTGTACCTGACCCTGAGGCAACCGCTAATGCTAACAGAGACCTGATGCTAATGCACACCTCACCCCAAACAACCTCTAATTCTAACACAGGCATGGTGCTAATATATATCTGACCCTGAGGCAACCGCTAATGCTAACAGAGACCT
>JAODKN010000038.1:11320997-11341672 GCA_026774425.1 Petrocephalus zakoni
GCAATAGGCAGAATCAACACTGACACTCAGCAACATCCAGAATCTACACTACTACCCAGCAATAGGCAGAATCAACAAAGTTAATAGAAACACACATAAGTTTGATACAAAATCACGTTTTATGGTAATTGATGTTAATATTCCAAATGGACTCTCCAGTCTGCCACCTGGATTTAGAGTACAGAGTATCTGAACAGCATGGCCCAATGAAACCTACATCTCTGCACACCTAGAGGGAGCTGTACTACAGGGCTCTCCTACAGCTCCCTCGCCAAACTGGTGGTGGCCTGTCTTGAGACGCCCCAGAAAGGAAGGACAGGAGGCTGTGTAAGTGTGGAGGTGACACAGGGATCACCCCGTTTAAGGCAAAGCCATCCTCAGATCACCATGGACCATGATCCTGACTGTAAGCTGCCGGCAAACTGGTCTTATCCAATCCTGGTCCTGCTAGCAGTGCCTGGTCCCCTCCCCCTTTACATGTTCCCCTAGCGACCTCACCCTCCAAACCATCATTAGTCCAGCCCCAGGCCTCAGCCGCACCCAGCCTCAGACCATTGTATCCAGTGCATCAACCCCCCCCCCCCCCCAGCCCCCCATGCATGAAAGACGCTCAAGGGCCGTTAAAGAAAATAAAAGCCAAGCGATCTGACTTGGCTTTACACTCATTCATTAGGCTCTCAGCTCCACTCACAATCAAAGCACATTTAAACAGGAGATTAATTACTCCTAAATCAAAGAATAATTAAAGTTTAATGCAATGAAATGCCTCCTGACCTAACCATCAACTTCCAGTCTTGGGGCACGCTAGTGTACCTGCCAATCAGGTGGGAAGGGAGATCAGCGGGTGGGGGGGGAGTGGGGAGACTAGCGCCAGTAATCCATTTACGCCCCCGGAGTTTTCGATCCAGCTGGCAGGTCGCACACGGCGAGAGGCTAAATCCCGGCTTCCACTTGACGTTGACCTGGAAGGTTAAGCAGCCCCAGGATTCCCAGGCTGTCATTCGCAGACGATGGGGACGAGCCTGTGTGGATGACCCCCCCCCCACACTCTACACTTCAGCTGAGAGCACAGTGGCCTGGTGATTTAATTAGCTTAATATGCAATCAAGGGTAAACACCATCATCATGTCACGTTGATGTCTGGCTGCTGGTGTTACATTCTGTGCTCATTCTGTGGCTACCTGTCAAATGCTAAAAGGGGGGAGTGACGCCCCCCCGACACCCTCGACCCCCCCCCCGCCCGTGCCTGCTGCAGCTTGCGGCTTTCTGTGGAATCAGCACCTTCCGGATTGTTTCGCCATAGCCCGTTTCCGTATGAATAATAACTCGCATCTCCCTCACCACGAATGCGGCACCTTCGCGCTAACCCACAGAACTGACGCCTCCTTAATGCCATTTCTCCCAATAAAATCCGTTTAATTCACGTCCCAGCCATAAACAGAGCCTCCCTGGCTATCTCACAGGAGCACGTGCGTTTGATTATCAGGTGCTGCTGAGGCTCGTACGCTAAATGAATTCATTTGACCGCTACGTGCTACGTGTAGCAAACGAACCAATATGCAATAATATGTGCAGGCACAGAAAATGAGTAGATGAGAGTGTACTGCCTGCCCTGTGTGGTTATCTGTGTGCGAGCAGTGTGTCGCACTCCATCGGGGTAGGGAGACACACACAGTCTTAGGAGGACAGGCCCAAATCCACCCTGGTTTGGATGACATGGCCTGTCTAGCCACAGGGCAGTTTCCTTCCAGGTGGTTTAATCAGCAAGGCTCTGCTTTGGGGGCGGAGCTTCTGATGGTGGCGGAGTGTGCCTCTTCGTGGCGCGGCACGGAGCCGAGGCCCCGGCGTGCTCCTCTGAGGATATGTTCGATCTGCCGGTAATACCTTCATTATGTCTGCACGCCCAGAGCCGCTGATTACAGAGCCAGACAATCAACGCCATTCAGGAGGCCGTCGGGATGTAATGGATCAGCCGCCTGCAGGAATGACGCCGCACTACAACCTGTCACTTACGCTTTCCACTCCAATACCTACTACGGTATTTGGCCAATCCGAGGGCGCCTTACCCGAGGTCGCTCAAAAACAACATTTTCTTTTTTTTTTAACAATTTACCCAATTCCCTCCCCTTTAAAGGTCCAACTGCTGAGCCCTGGGGGAATAAGCAGGGTAAAGCTTTTTAGCTACAACCATATTGCGTTCGCTATCAAAAACAGTCGGTTGTAGAAAATTCACCCCAGCTGTAATTCGAACCCAAACCCTGAGGTTACATAGCAGCCACGCTCCATGACATGCTGCTCCATCAGCTGTAGGGGGCGCTGCAGCTCTGGGATACCAGCAGTAGTGGGTCTAGTCCTTGGCTGCCCATAGCCTCAAGTTAATCAGAGCTTGGGTCGGTTCTGGCTTTATTAGCGGAGAGAGGCGCTGGTGCGCCGCCAAGCTAAATGTTATTTTACGAGCACCCCAGCTGGGCCCTGACCTCCGACTGCCGAAACTGCTCCCGTGCCAATTAGAGCTTGCAAAAGAGCTTCGTTAGGATTATGGGAATGTGCCACTCCCTCTGCCAATCCGCACCGGAGCGCGAGGGATGAACACGGGTACTGAGATTGACGGCCGTGGGACGGAGCTCCGAGCTCAGCTACTCGCACTGGCAGAGAATATGCACTTCCGATTGTTACATTTGGGGAATTTGCAGGGGTCAGTACAGCCCGAGGGCAGTGGCTGAGCTTCGCCTGGGGGGGGCATACCCTCTCGATTGCGGCATCTCCCCTGTGCATTCTCCCCCAGCCATGCCGGCCTTCCCCAGCACTCCAGAGACACACAGGCAGGTGCCCATAGTGTGTGACTGGGTGCCTGCCTGTGCCACTTTCATGCAATGGCACACCGTCCAGGATCAATCAGTCAGTCAGTCTTTATTTACATAGCACTGTTTTAACCACAGAGCTTACAAAGAGCTTTGGAGATATTTTAAAAGCAGAAAGAGACATACATTTAAATAAGGGGAGATTCCTATTCCTAGTGCTCTCTGCTCCCTTGGATGGGCTCCACTCTCCCTGTGGCTCTACACCATACAAACGTTCGGAAGTAGGATGGATGATGGAACAGAGATATTTGTCTGCACCGAAACGCCTTGAAAAGTGAAACAGACTAACCTACCAAAGAGGCTTAACGTCGACTCAAACTACAACATTTCCATTTGTCATTTATACAGATAGGTGTCTTTTAAAGGAGCTATTCAACTGTTCCACCTCACTCAAGGGTACAACAGCATTCTGTCCCGGGATTTGACCTGGCATCCATCCAGTCGCATGAAAATCCCTAACCTATCACAATTCAGGAAAGACAGCTTTCAGACACGCCCCCCCCGCGCCTCCCTGTCAACCCCCCTGGCTCTGTCCCTCCCTCCTCTCCTTAGGATCAGCCCCTCTTATTGATTTTGGACACCTCCTCTGCCGCTGTTAGGATCTAAACCTATTCAGAGATGGGGCTCTGGCTGACGCCTCTCCCCACATTACAACATCAGGCATGTTTCGGCATGCCAGAAAGCAACATTTCTTGTGCGGGAAAGTCTACTCACCATGGCAGGGCTCGAGGTTGGGGGGGTGGTAGCCTGTGAACAAGTGCAGCAGGGTTTAACGCTGTCACTTGACATATTGATCACCATCACCGTCCTAGTCTTCTGCATTCCATACTACTGATCACATGACTAATTGATTAGCTGATCAGAGCCCTTTGAGCTGTCATTCCTGATTGGCACGGGGCTTCCGAAATAGCATGCAAGGACACATCTCACACACAGTGCCTCCTGACCCCTATGGCACACAAGGCATTCCCCAGTGGTGGACAACCTCAATCACTGCATCCAATGTCCTCGTCCTGTGTAAATGCAGTGAGGAGGACATCCATCGTCAGCTGCAGGTGCGTATCAGCAATACAGAAGCTTTGATCATGCAATTAACAGCAGCTTAATTAGCAGGGATTTCTGTGGATAATCCGTTAAATTATCATACAATATGGCAATTGGCTGTAAGCACACCCTCACTCATTACAAACACACTGTAGAGGATTTCAGTTTTTTTCAGTTATTAAATGGGCAGATTTGAGAGCTCTGTGATTCGCCACGACTGCAATATCACCCCAAGCAGCCTCACCTGGGGGACGTGAACCTACAACCTTCCAGGCAGAAATACAGCAAGCAGAAACAGCTCGTTTCCAACTTTTGCTGTTTGAGATTCGAGCAGAAGCACCCAGTGGGCGGCTCCGAAAAGCCAGCTTTGGTTTTGACAGCGAGGATGAGGCAGGAACAGGACAGTAAGCCAGAGGCAACTCGTCTTACAGAGCTAACCTGTCGCGAATCCGATGTGTCATTAAACGTCAGGCTACTGTTATAAGATGCAGCCTCTTAAATGTGTGTTTAATCTAGTGCTCTATCGTCATAGGTCAATATCACATTATTGATTTAACATTTTCTGTAATAGTTTGCCCACATAACCTTGTTAAAGTCTGAAACATTTCTTGCATAACCGGTGAAATGCTAATTCTTGCTATTAAAAAGCCATCGCAACCTTTTCCTACAGCGCAAACGTCATCTGAATTTAAACACCAGCCCAAAATAAATGTCAAAAGTTTAAACATCGTTATGCACGTGGAATATCCAATGCTTTAATTAGGGGGATGAAGACATCACATGACAGGGGGATGGGGAACCGGGCGAGAGGAGGTTCCAGGAAACACATGGCTGGCTGAAGGGCAGCGGAAGCCATTAAGGAAGCTGCGTGGTATCTCGCTGAAGGACGCCTCCAGCCGCTAACTGGGCCTTCCGGTCCCCGACACGCTCACAGAATCCCGGAACACTCTGCTCCTCTCCGCCGGCACAGGAGTGAGTCATAAATCACCGGGGGAACAGGTGAGGAAGGTGTTGCCTGTAATCTGGCATGTGCTGGAATACCCACCTCCAAAGAAGATCACAGAGGATTATGTTCTTTTGTTGTTCATCCAAAAGCTTTGGGAAGAGAGAGAGCATCACGCCATCTGTATGATCCAGACAATCGTTTCTTCCAGATGTCTCTGAAGTCTCTCTGTGCTTGACTGAGGCATTTAAGCTAAACAGGAAGGTCAGTGCTCACCATGTACACCATGAAACTGCTTTGACACATCACATGCAAGTAGTTCAGTCCATGCCAAACAAGGCAAGACCCCCAAACACTGGTGAATACCGGCATATTCGTACTTGGTTTGGTTTTAAATCACAGCTGTGCACAAGTCTGAGGTTCAACTGGCCCCAAATCATCACAACAGATGAACCAACTTGGAATTCTTTGCCCCTAGAATATTAAAAAGCAAATTTAAAAAACAGTCTTTTGAGAGGTGTCACCAGGCAGAGTGCTACTTCATTGCCATGTAGTTATGCTACATCGTAGAGTGAGGAACTGACCTCGGCAACATCTTCAGAGAGAGAGAGAGGAAGCTGGAAGGGCAATCTGAAGGAGGTCAGACCTGCACCTTCCCACATACATAGTGTCAGGAAATAATAATGGCCGCCGGAGGCTGAGGGTTGGGATGCCACTTCTCCCTGCCAGATAGCTGTGTAGAGGGTCCAAATCCACCTGCCCATGTCCACCTTGCCAGAAGAAAAATGAAAGTGGCTTTTTTTAAAGTTGCATTCTAAAATTATTAAAAACCAAAACTGCACGCCAGTCAGCCATTCCACCAAAAGCCACCCCGAACCATTTTAGCACATAAATTCAATAAACCTTCAACACTGAGATTAATTCATTATAATATAGATAAAATCACATTGAGATTCATTCATTACATCTAATCCCCATAATTTTTACCCAAGCCTTCCATTTCTGAGCAGAACATTTTGCTTTAGGTTGGAAAAAAAAATCCCTACATCACCCTGGCACGGAGCACACAGAAAATCACGGCAAATGGGCTCTAGTCATTCATCGAGGCGCCTAATCAGTCTTCTGTAGGGCTGAGCAGGAGGAGCAAAGATACAAGCCGCATGGAAGCGCTTGCCGTGAGGCTAAATACATTAGCTATTTCTCATTAAACTCCTAGACAGCCTGACTAATAAGCCTAGATTCAGTCAATCAGTGAATTAATATTTATTGGCATAGCCCAGTTTAATAATTACGTGCTTTGGTTAGCAAATTTTAGCAAGCGGGGCCAGGAGCTCCACACATGCCTAGATGGAATGGAAGACGGCCACACAGGAGAACTTCACAGATCATGCCCCCCCAATTAAAAATCTGATGCATCCTGTGGCAGTCTGTACCCTTGAGTCCTACCCCGAGAAGAATTTGGTCTCTCCAAGGATAAAGGGCCTGGGGTTCATCCCGGAGAAATGGGATCCATCAGCTCCACAACACGCCTCCGGCTCCTGTAATCCGATAGGGCCATTTCTTCACCCCCCACGTGCCCGTCGGTTGGCTCATTCAGCCGAAAAGCGAGCTGTGGCAGTGCTGGAAGTGTGACAGTCGTTCCCTCATCGATCAGGGAAAACCGGGGGTGTCCCATCGATACTCATTCATCATTCTGCCCGACTCGCACAGGCACTGCTGGACGAGACCTGGACTACAAGGTGCAAAGAGCAAACCCCTCCCCCCCTCTCCAGGGCACTGAGACACGGTAACAAAAAACAGCGACCTCCTCTCGTCCACCTCCGGCTCTCGTCCAGACCTCCGCACCCTCATTAAAGGAAGGCATCTGCTGGCATGTGGCCTCCGGAGCCTGTAAACACATCCGATTACCGCACAGAACACTGTCTCATGGCAGAGAGGCTCACCCCTTTGATACAGCCGAGTGTGCCAACAAGCTCTTTTGGGGTCCATATCTGGGTCTTTACCCACAGCCTCCCCCATGCTGACCATTCAGGTTTGGAAGGCCGTGGGTGATTCAGGCCAACCTGATCCTTTAAAACTGTCCCCAGCCACCAGACTCAGGGATGAGTGAAGCCGAGATGTCAGACTGGGGGCAGGTGAGATGAACAGATCAGCGAGGGGACCGCCTGAATTTGGCATGAGCGACTGAACCGAAACCAAATATATGATAAAGAGCATTCCAGAATAGTGCTGCGGCCGGTTCGGAAATAACACCCCAGAAGTAACAGCAGTCAGACACAACCTGAATGAAGCAAACGCATTTTAACAAGTATACCCAAATCCGACAGTTAGCTCAGCCAGCGCTGTGCGAGATAAGTACCTGTCACTCGCACCTCTGACAGGAAGCGGTTACCCAGATTAAATCATTCCGCGTCGCCCTTTCCTGCGCAGAGAGTCTCGGATCAGGGTGTCAGTCCCGAGACACCCCCAGATCAACGTGACCTGGCTTCCAGGCACACCTGCAGCCAATGCGCCCGAATTTATGGCCCTCGACTTCAGCTCACGGGTACAGAGCCACGCAGAGCGAAACCATCAATCAGTCGACGACAGCCGGGGCAGTCAGGCCTGGGGGGGGGTGGGGGGGTAGTCACTGAGCAGCGGATTAACTGCCTTTGAAAACTTAGTGAAACTCTGGAGGGACTTACAGGAAGTCTCTGTGACAGGGGAAGGGCGTTTAGGGCAGGGGCAAAGTCAGGGGACTAACACATTCATAAGGAATTCTGGGCCTCCTGACCAAATTTCACCTTGGGCTCCCTCGGTAGAATTTGCCAACTGGATGGGGAGTTCCCCATGCTATATTAGTAAACTCTGGGACCCTTCCAGTCCAGGGCCTGGAAAGAGACAGCTCTCATCCCTGGAGAGGTCATGAACCAGATGAGGAAGTAAGGGGCACATGCTGGGTGCAGCCTTGCAGGGGGTGATACCTCAACACCACACTGCTCACATGGAGCTGAATGGTGTGAAATCTTTCCGGTGGCCGGAGTGCCAATCCTGCCACCAACCCCAAATTTTCCCTGAAGTTGGAGGACCGACTCGCAGGGCCGGGTGTAGGCTAACATCATATCCAGTCAAAGCAATTGCAGGTTAAGGGCCCAATGGAGCAGAATCACTCCTGGAATTCAGGGGATTTGAAGCAGCAACGTTCCCATTGCTGGCACAAATAACTAGCCTCAGAGCCACCACTCCGCCCAGCAAAAACCAGAACCAGAGTCTCCCAAGCCAATGGGAGTAACGAATGGGGGAAGTGAATGTTCCCCGTGCTCAAGCCAGATCATCAGGTCCCTTTCCTCCTATTGCCATGTCCTCCACCACCAGAGGGCGCAGCACATGGTCAGTGTCGGCCCAGGGTCTGTCTACGGAATACCCACAGGCTCTGCTGCCACTTCATCCTGCCCCATTGCAGGCCCCCGGCTCCCTCCTCTGTCCCCCGCTGGCATAATACGGCACGTCCCGTAAGCTGTACATGCGGAATCGCGGTGCCGCATCGAGGCGCATCTGCACCATCAGTAGCAGCCGGCCGCAGGTCGAGTGAACGCGCCGTGAGCGACAGGGAAACGCGTCATTCTATTGTTCCGTTTTTTTTTTTTGTTTACTTGGGGACAGTCTTGCAGCCTTCAGCTCCAGGCAAGGAGCGAGACTTCAAAGCATTTGTTCCATTTCCTGTCAGGAGCTTACCGCATTTCCACAGGGGGGGGGGTTAGACTCCTGAATCCACCAAAGCCTTGAAACAGCTGGGTGTCTTTGCTTAAACAACTTTAACACAAGAGCAGGAGATCAGGGGGAGCGTGAATTAACAGGCTAGCTCAAAATTCACAATTCGCCCACACTTTCTAGGTGGGGGTGCAGTCCCCTGTGTTTCTTACGGTCTGATACATGTCCCCGGACAAACTTATCTGCTTATTTGCTTAATGCCTCATCATAATGATCCCTCTGTTACATGACCCCCACCCACTCTTTAGCCCAGGGGTGGGCAATCTTGTCCAAAAAGGGCCACTGTGCATGGCGGTTTTCGGGATAACTTTTACATCAGCTGTTCAAACACAGGTGTGAGGATTCTTTGGCCAAATCAGTCCTCTAATTAGTAACCTAATTAGGGAGTTGCAGCGAAAACCCGCATACACAGCGGCCCTTTCTGCCCACCCCTGGTTTAGTCCCTCATCATACAAAACAAGCATCTCCAGGTGAGAGCAGGCAGCAGGGGGAGAGCTGAGGAGAACGTAGAGACACAGCGGAATGTGGGCAAGGTCAGACTCAGCTACCTGCCAGTCAACGGGACAAAGAAAATCACATTTTATTTTATTGCTGTTAAATAAATTCTGTTGCACTAGTGAATACTTAACAGGCATCTTATAAAGATTTAAAAGATACTTTAATACATTGAATCTAGTGTGGCTGCATTTAAACACATTTGACTGTTACTGAAGAATTTAACTCAATTGAGGAGTAGAATGCAATTCTCCTCATAATCACTTTACACTGCGAGTCCAGACTGTAGTGGATCACAGCGCAGGCCTGCTTCTGCATGAATGACTACCAGCCGCTTCCCCGCAGACCACATACATTACCAGCTACCCTCTTCACATCAAAATTTACATTATATCTCCTTCCCATTAAAGCGAAGCAGGCAGCCAGCAAAAAGAACTGTGGGAGAAAGTCCATCCATCGTCCATAACAGTTTGGCAGAGGGCACGAGGCAGGGGACACCCTGGATGGGAAACCTGTCCATCACAGTGAACACAGAAGCAATTTTAGAGACGCCGGTTAACATAACCCACATGATATATCTTCGGACAGCAGGAAGAAACCAGAGAGGCTGAAGGACTCCCACACAAACACATGGAGAACATGCAAAGCGCACACACAGCGGGAATGGGGCTCAAACCCACAACCCTGGGGGCGTTTGAGGAGAGCCCTTCCCACTGAGTTGCTGGGCCACCCTTCACAGGAAGTGTGACACTCCACACATACCCTCAGCCAGCCTGTTAAAGAAGCACATGGGTAAACTGACACTTTTTACTCGCTCGGGGAAGTTTTGAAGTTTAAAAAACGCGACGCCTCGCTTCGCTCACTCTCACTGACAGCGTCAGCGTGTCCGAGGAGAGAACAGCTCCAAACAGCGTGACGATTTCACAGCGATAACAGAACCAGGGTGTCATTTCATTGTTTCCTTACCCTTGCCTCCCCATAATTCCTGCATGTTGACACCTGCCAGGAGCTCACTTGTGTTACGTCACGGGAAACATTTTCAAACCTTAAGTGCAGTCTGGGGAACATCACGACAGCAGAGGGAACGGGCAGCCCAGCGGGCTATACTGCAAAATACAGCATGTTCTTTATTGGTTTATGCTTTTACCAGGCATCCCAAACCCATGTGCCTCACAGAGCAGGACTTGAACCCAATAAGTGCTGCAGAAAGCAACCCAAACCATCCAATCAGAGGACAGGAGACCTGCAAAGCATGCTGGGACAAGAACCAGGGTGAAAAAATCCTCTCCATGAGATGGTGATGTTGGAGGTACCTGACTTCTGGTGGCGTGAGATTAACGCTCCAGCACACAGCTCTGCTCCCAATCAGAGCTGGTATGTGTGCTTGTGTATATCCTTCCTGGGCAGCACTTACATTCGGAGTTTTCCCCAGCAAGGCTGTCAACAAAGTCAGCTCTCCTCAGCCGTACAGATCAGCATCTGTGCAAATCTAGACATTAATTATTGGTTTTCTGCGTACTGCGTTCCATAGCTGTGTATCTGACAGTATAGATATGCGACACGTCAGTATTTTATAGAGAGTGTACCTCTGACAAAGACACGGCGCTGTACCACTCACCGCAGACAGAATAACGCTTCAAACCATGCAGGAAATGCATTAAATTTCAAGCGCAGACGTAATGCCAACTGAGGAAGCGCATTAAACACGACGCATGGGGCAGATAAAGAAGAGCACCGCATGCCAGCTGCAGTGGACTGATAAAATCATTAGGATTCCCGCCGCATTCCTGCCCCGATATCTCCCTCTTACCCCCAGGTGAACCAAGCCAGCCAAATGAGTTCCCTTGGCAGATTCCTTAATCCGAAGAAGCTCAGACAACCTGTTATCACTTTCCAAACTCCGGTCCTCGCTCAACAGGTACAACAGCCGCACCCCAAGACTGGTAGCTCCCTCATCTCTCACCATTATGGCGGCCTGTCCCTGCAAGCTGGGGGCTACGTGGGCAGAGCGGCGGGCGACTACAGGGTCCTTAATGCATATCCATTAGACTCTTAAAAACAGCAGTTGCAAAATTACCAGGCAGACATAATTACTGCTTCCAGACCCTGAGAAAGTAAGAGTGATTCAGCGGGTTATATTCAAAAAACATCCTAATACTGCCCCTAATGCCCTAATACGCAGCTTCAAAAGTGATCCGTAAAACTGCATGTGGCTGCCTTCTCTCCTATTTATACCACGGGATGGAGAATCTTCAGGCTCCACAGCTTTAAGCAGCAAAAATTCAGCGCATTACAACACGCCGGCGTTGGCTGACCTACAGCATAAATCTGTCACGGGTGTCAGGCCCCCTTCGGGTAATCAGGTAGCATCGTGGGGGGAAGGCGAGAAGCCCCTCGAGGGGATTTATGGATCACAGCGACATCCATATCGCCGGGTGCCACGGCAACACGTCGCCGGCAGAGACAGCGGGGTCTCGTCGCGCGGCAAGAGTGTAAATCACACCACCTGCGTTCTTGGCCTTAAATAAATATCTAAAAAGGGCCCGGCTTAGTGTGTCGCGGTGCATCGATTGGCCGAGCAGCCTGTCCACCAACGCGTCCTATTCTGTGCGTCGAAGTAATTAGTGTCACCAACCGGCCGGCGCAGACTGTCTCCGATTTATCGCCGCGCTGGCATCTAGGTGCCTCCGTGAACAGGCTGATTTATTCACTGGTTCGATTAGCGAGAGCTGTGCTACACCCCCTATCGGTCCATCGTTGGCCGTGAGGATTCAGCAGATCCGTTAACAGCAGCAGGACCGTCGAGGCTGGCCGGGGGGTTGCTGGCTTGGAAGCAGAGACATTTTCGACAGGGGTGTCCGTGGCCCCCACCCAGCTGTGATGCTTCTAAGAGTTCCTCAGTGCCCCTCTGAGCAGACGCCAAACTGAACACCCACGGAAACCTCGGCGTCGCACGGATGTGCCTCGATCTCACGCCGAATGCCTGTCTGCAGGCTCATTAGCCAGATACACATTTAACTAGCTTACAAGGGGCACCTACTGCTAGTCATTATGTAACCTGGGCTAGTTACCAGTAAGGCTGTTTTTGTGCAGCAACAGAGGTGCATAAAGATGATTGTTGAGCCTAAGCAACACTCACCAACATATTGAGAGATGGGCAAGATGTCTTCTATTTTCAGTATTTATTTATAAACTGCCATTCCTGTCTGTCTCACTGCACTCAGGATAATGCTCAAAGATCTCAAAGTTGGACCCCAGCTGTGCAAGTGCTTGGCCCGTATCATACCAGGAAGTCAGCAGCTCAGTGAGAATTGCGAGGCCTGACGCAGGATTAAGGGTTGGCTCTCCACCCCCGCATCTGCATGTGCGCAGTTTTCATACTTACTCCTGCAGTCTAAAAACATGCGGCCAGGTGCAGTGGCGAGGCTGCATTTCCCCTAGTCTGTGGTTATGTGTTTGTGTGCGCTGTGATGAGGTGCTCCCCTGCCTCGCAATGCCTTGCATTTCCTGCGACAGGCTCCAGGCAACACCGCGACCTTGTACTGAGGAAGCAGCTACTTGGATGGATGGCCGATGCCCGTCGTCACAAACCTGGTTAAGGCGTAAGCTGGCATCTTATTACTGAAAACACATAACAGAAGAGGCGTGGTGGGTCCAACCATGTCATTAGCCAATGATATGTTTTGAATCGGTGTATGATGGGGGAGGGGTATTCCACGGGCCAATCAGCTGGGGCTGATAACCCTGTGACCCGGCCTCTGAGACTAGGCCAATGAATATGTCCCATTGCCTGGATACTGAATAATGGAGGAACTGGAACATAAAGAATGTGTGATTACGAGTGACCCTTAGTCATACACATAAGCAAACACAGGGAGGAGGGATGGTGCCAGTGCCGTTACCAACACTACCATTCATACAGAAGCTCACCCTTTAGTCCCGGCAGGCAGGGAGCCTCAGGCAGCATCTCAATCAGCACAGACAGCGCCCCTGAGCTTAACTCTGGCCCTAAGTGCTCAGCCTTCTCCAAGATCCTTTACAGTGTTAATAATGGTACATCCACTGAAAGGGGCATACAGACAGACGGCAAGCAAGCTCATTACCAATGCAAAGTCTCTTACTCGTCACTGCATTGCCTATGACTTGGGAGGTTGGACGTCATTGACCACTCGGTGGTAACCCCCTTGGTATATTTTTATCTATAAAGCGATACTGGGCAAATTGCCAGCTTACCTCTGTAACCTACTCTGACTAAGCTCCAGCTACACACCTCCAGGCGGCTGCTTTGCAATGTTCCCCACAGTTTTGACCAATCTAGGGAAAACTGGATTTTCTTATTAAGCACAATGGACATAAAATAATCTGCAGAAAGACCTAAAATTAGCAATATTTCTATCCCTTGATGAATGTAAGGGCATCATAAAGAATACGGCGAAGAGGACACGAAGTCGTTTTCCCAGTGTGTTTATGTACCTGTCTAATGTGTGGGCTTTTGTGTGTCATATTGTGCATGCTGTATTTCAGCACGCCCCAAGTTTGTATAGCTGCCGCCTTGGCCAAGTCTTTCCCGTAAAAAAAGACTCTCAATGGGACTTTCTGGTAAATAAATAAATAAATAAATAAACAAACAAATAAACATTAATGGCTTCCTGGTTCATTATACTACTTCAAAACAAGTGCCTTTTCTTGAGTTATCGAAAACAACCCTGAGGTCATTTAAGAACCGGGGAGGGTGGGGGGGGGTTCCTGTAATCTGTCTCCCAACCTCCATTATAACCAGAATTATTGACTAACTGAAGGGGGTCGGGGTTGCAGGTCAACAAGATGTGTGCTTAAAAGCTCTGAAAACGGGCCAAAAAACACACTGGTGAAGTGAGCGCGGTGGGCGCCGGGCGTAAAGGCGCACCCTTAATCAAGCGGAAATGCGTCACGCTGCACTTCATGCGACCGCCCGCTAATATATTTCTTTTTCCAATGGGCATATATGTCATTTTTATCTTCTCCATCTTCAGCTGTGCCGTCGTTAATGCTTATAATTAGCAGCTCTTAAGACGGAAAGAGTCCCTGCTCGCTAAGAACTCATAATATATCAGCGTGTCAGTTGATCTTGGCCACGGGATGACGGATCGAAGGGGCCGATGTCGCTGCTTAAACAGACTGGGGGCCAAAACCATGCCTCGTTTGTGTGAATCAATCAAGGCAAACAGGACCCCGTTCACCTGAAACATATGAACCACAATCCTGTGAGCATGACACCATGTGACACTGCCTGATGCTGGCCAGCTCCAGCCATAAAATTTGCATGCTCCGCCCTCGCGCCCCATTCTTGGGTGATTGGAGTATTGCCTGGGGGAGACAGGAAGCCTGATTGGCTCACACATAAGCATGTGACCATTTTGGGCTACATGACAATCTGGCTTAAATTAAAAGGCACTCTCTGGGAAAGGCAAGATCCGGCTTATGAAGTGGAATAAAAAAACTAGAACGCTGTATCGTCGCCTACATTATGCACATTAAGTGAGGGAAAGAAACAGGAGATAGAAAGTGCTGACTGACTGGTGTCTCGGCAGGGATTACAGAAGCGATTACGCCACATTTCCGGCAGGGAGTCACAAGCCCGGACACGGATTTTACAGCGTTTCACATACGGCCATCAGCAAGTGGGGGGCCCACTGCACTGCAGTCCTGCAAAGCTAATTTAGAACAGGCTTTGTAATCGCAGTCAATCTGAGCCCCCCCCCCCCACCCCGGAATGCCCCAGCCAGCAGGGGGCACCATCTCCACAGCCAATCACAGCTCACCGTCTCTCTGCCCCCTGCTGCCGGATTCATGCTAGCAGCAAAATCTGCCGCGTTACACCATTAACGTTCTGATGGAACTCGTTGCCAAATTCATTCTGCAGGTGTGATGAAATTTATTTGAATGCCTACCTTTGACGCCATGGTAATATTGCGAATAATGCCGCTTTGTTGATGATTACCATTAGCTTTTTGCTGTATTATAGCGCAAGCCACTGTGAGTGCAATTAGATTGTCAGGATGACTGTGTTTTCAAAGCCATGGAGCTCAGTGGGAAAGAGCTTCCCATATGTCCATCTTCCAACCGCCTATCACCCAGCAGTAGGGAAGATAAGAGACCCAATTTCACAGAGAGGGGTCAGAACCTGTGTACCTCTCTCTGGGGATATGTGGTAGACCAGGAGAAAACAGCAGGGCCTGTTCTAATCTGATGCAATTTCACCAACCAGCACAACACAACAACAGACCAATAATATGAATAATAACAACCGCAGTAACTATCTCGCTTTTAAGGCTAAAAAACAGAACAAGCTGAAATGTCGACACAACATAACAGGTGAATGGAAGCAGCTTTCACAGCTGAAACTGTGAAAAAATGATGTGAAGTTCTGAAGTCAATGTTAAGTTCCAGCTAAGGTCAGTTAATGTCAAATCTTAGCTAAAGTCTCAGTTAATGACAAGACCCAGCTAAAGTCTCAGTTAATGACAAGTCTCAGCTAAAGTCTCAGTTAATGACAAGTCTCAGCTAAAGTCTCAGTTAATGACAAGTCCCAGATAAAGTCTCAGTTAATGACAAGTCCCAGCTAAAGTCTCAGTTAATGACAAGTCCAAACTGAAGTCTCAGTTAATGTCAAATCTCTGCTAAAGTCTCAGTTAATGACAAGTCCCAGCTAAAGTCTCAGTTAATGTCAAATCTCAGTTAAAGTCTCAGTTAATGACAAGTCTCAGCTAAAGTCTCAGTTAATGTCAAGTCCCAGCTGAAGTCTCAGTTAATGTCAAATCTCAGCTAAAGTCTCAGTTAATGACAAGTCTCAGCTAAAGTCTCAGTTAATGACAAGACCCAGCTAAAGTCTCAGTTAATGACAAGTCTCAGCTAAAGTCTCAGTTAATGACAAGTCCCAGATAAAGTCTCAGTTAATGACAAGTCCCAACTGAAGTCTCAGTTAATGACAAGTCTCAGCTAAAGTCTCAGTTAATGACAAGTCCCAGATAAAGTCTCAGTCAATGACAAGTCCCAACTGAAGTCTCAGTTAATGACAAGTCCCAGCTAAAGTCTGAGTTAATGACAAGTCCCAGCTAGAGTCTCAGTTAATGACAAGTCCTAGCTAAAATCAATTGCAAGTCTCAGCTGAGGTCACAGTTAATGAAAAATCCCAGCTAAAGTCTCTGTCAATGCCAAGTTTCAGTTAATGACAAGTCCCGACTGAAGTCTCAGTGTTAGTCAGTCTCAGTTAGTGTCTCAGTCTCATCAGAAACAGGTCCCCGATTTATAAACATATTGTATGAATTCAATAATATGAACATAACAGAATATATAAGAAAGGTGTCATGGCATGAACTTGGTGTTCAGATACAGCCTAATAAAGCCTATTTAGAAACGGCACCTGATTGGACCACCTAGCTTTAAGCAGTCGACATTTATTGGTTTGGTGTAGGTTCCCATCTGCTTTCATTAATAAGTCATTGTCAATATTATAGCCGGAAATCACCTTGAAAAAATAATAACCTGTAATTTTCATAGCAGAAAGTTTAATGCAAGATAATACTAAAGTCACAGAAACCTAATTTCTCAGCACGCACTGTAATTTAAAATACATGAATACATTTATAAGCCAAATCACAGGGCCTTTATGAAGCAGTCAGTTAATTCAATTACACACACTTTTCTAGCCAAATAATGGATTATATCTGACCAGTCTGCTACAAGGTCCTTGGTCATACCAAGGCCAGAAGAAGGCTCCAGGCTGGCAGCTGGCCGATTTAGCTGTTTTTTTTATTTTTATTTTATTTCAGGCCAAAACACACAAAGGCAGAAAGTCAGCCAGTGACGGCAGACCGACTCATTGTAGCCAAGCTAAAAAGAAGTTACGTTTCTAGGTTTAGAAGTTTCTAGTCTGTCACGATCAGCACATGACCATTGTCAGAAAGCCAGGATCCTCTATGGGGCTCTCTGTGTGACCACCCTACTGTACAGTGCCTCCGAAGATCATTCCTCACTAGACAGAAATGGATATCCAATATGGAATACAGCACAACCATGCCTGTGCCTAAAAATACCATCTGGCTTTCATTAAACTTTAAAGGTTTATCTCCGTGCTGGGCTTTCCCCTATAAATGCATTTCTCTGTTTTTCTCATACTCTAGATCAACATTAAATAGGACGCGCTATTTATCTGTAAGCTATGCCCGCACCACAGACTAACAACAGGAGACATCAAAGCAGCCTAATTTCGCCAGAGACAGAAACTTCTATTACAGTCAGGCGCATAATTATATTTTGGATATGAAAGTCTGAATGGCATTTTTAGTGAGACACTAAACATGAATGCCACTGACTGTTTCTGCTCTTGAGGGCGCCGCCTTCTCCCGGAAGTCAATCCGGAACAGCAATCGATAGATGCATAGAGAATCCGCCATTCTGGTAAATTAAGTCCGCAATTACAGACAGCGGGACAGTGGCGGCGTGGTGCACTTCAGCCACGGTGGCTCATGGAGCTCGTTAACACTGACGATGCCCCCAGAGGCCCATTTCTGCTAATCTGCTTTAATCTGCTTTCACTAATCTGCTCACAGCTTGCCTAAAGGCAGACTGATTCGTTACTGTCTGAAAACGAGCGTGTCGCTGTAATGCATATTACGCGTCCGTCAGAAAGCGGCGCCGTAAGGGCACGGGGTTCTCGGGAAAAGGGACAAGGATTGCAGTTTTTGGACCGCAGGAGAAAACTAACCTGCCTGGAAAATTCTGTCATCTCCAATTTTGCTGATGGTCCATCCATCCATCCACCCACCCATCCATTGATTTTCTGTACTCGCTTGGCATGTCCTGTGCAGGGTCACGGGGGTCTGAAAACTACATTTGCAGGAGATGGCACCTACCCATGGGGGGGGTGGACCCAGAGGAAACCCCACAAGGACACAGGAAGAACATGCAAACTCCACATCTTTTAAAGGATATGTATAAGGCAGCACAGATCCGAATGGGGAAATTTGTGCTGTTAATGGATGAGGCCTTGAATATCCCCCCCAATTTAATTGCTCGATTGTGTTTGACCTTTTGCTGCCACACAACCAGGAGCCAGACAAACTGCCCAGGTCGACCCTGTATCTCTGCCATGCCATTCGAAGCTCAGCGCTCACTGCTGGCTCGGGAATCTATTAAGAAGGTAATGAGGTATACCGTGGTATTTTGAAATTCTGATGATAAAATTTGCTGTGCGTGTGGTGGTGGTGGTGGTGGTTGGGACCCCCCCCCCGCCCATGTTATTTTTGAAAATATCGTCAAAATACTGTTTACTGCGGCACAATGTCCGTAAGCTGTGATAGTATGGAAAGTGGATGTCATCCAAGCCTAGTGTCAGTAATGAAGAGAGCTAGTGTCAGTAATGAAGAGAGTGGCCAGAAAAGTCCATAATGGAGGGAGAAAGATCTAGAACAGCCAGAGGAGAGAGACGCAGAACTACCCAGAGGAGCAATTTTGAACTGCCCTGAGAGACAGTGAAGCCGAGGTGTTAATAAAGTCTGACAGGAGAGAGATCCAGCCGGGCTCAGCTGTGAGGTCTGCAAACCCCCCTGGCAGTGAGGAACGTCATATTCGGGATGGCGGCCAGGAGGCACTGCCTCACACCCTGGGGCCTGGGGGGGAGGGACAGACACACCCAGTCACTCTCAGAGCCACGAGGGTGTCCCACACCCCCACATCAGTGACCGGAATTTAATCTCGGATGCTGCTAAGCACCGCACTCTTAGGGGGAATGTACCAACTCAGAATGCAATCCAATTTCCAATGAGGGGAAGCCCTGGGAGGGACAGAGCCGTGCTGTCCTGAAGGCGTCTCCCATGGATACGAAAAAGGGCTGCACCCCCCGAGGCCCACGTCACACAGGGACCATAATAACCCCCCCCCCCCGCCACCATCCAGTGGCCTCAATCTCAGCCAGGACATGGAAGCACTAACAATTAGCCTGCCTGCAGGATATTATGGGGATGACAGCATGAGATAACGATCTCCATCCGCCTTCCGGAACCTTCCGCCTTTTTACGAGCTAACTTACTTTTACAATTCCTAGAGTCAAGGCCAGTTCACAAATTTCTCCAAACCAAAAAAATGAAAACTATCATTCCCCGATATACAGTACCCAGTCATTAATACTGATTTAATGATCAACGATTAAGGATAATCAGTTGAACGGTGCACAAACAGGTGGCACCTAAGCTCTCCAGACCTGGGTTTAAGCCTTTAGCTCATTCATCAGCTCATGTAATCTGCCCCTGGAATCATTGGTCGTCTTCCCAGGAATTACAGCCTGTCCGCAAACCGCTGCCTGATTGGGCAGCCGCTGATGTATGTTTTAGGGGACACTGGACTCGTCTTCAGTGTCGCTATGCCGAAAGATGCTTCTGCCTCACACTAACTGATGGAACGTCATGCCGAACAAATGCAAACTAATTCAGAAGGAACTCCACGGCTCCTGAGCGAATGCCAGATTCGATGACTAGTAGGTTATAGAGTCACATCCAGAAAGGGAGATTTTCGTAGCCTGTAATGAAGGACTCGCACTGAAAGCTAGTTATTATCCTTAATTAAAGTGATGAAAAAGTTAGCAGCAGCAACATGCTAAGAGCTTATTTTATAAGACACTTACTGTACAGCTGAAAATGTTTGAAAATGAACAGAGAAGCACTGTCAAGCTGTGTAATCCAAACATATAACTCTGTCTGTCATGTCTTCATGTCTCGGGTGGTATGTATTCTCACTGAGTCGTGCGAAAAAAAAAATCACATCAGCATTTCCAGGTTTTTCATATTATACCTCCTCTTTGCCGTTTTTTTTTGCCAAGGATGTCTTTAATTCCTCCCGCCTGGATTTACTTCCGTATATATATATTTTTTTTACATTTTTCCTGTCATTTTTAAATGGCTCCAGTGTGGCAAATTCAGATTTGTCAGATTAGCTCTGCCTGTTACTCTTCAGCCTTCATTTCACTGGGAAGCTGCTACTTCTGTGAGAAATAGTGTCGTCATTGAGATATAATTCGTCATTTCAAGGAGCCCGCTGCCCCAGCGGAGGGAAAGAAGCCTGGCGCTTGTGGAGGATGAGGAGAAGTCGGGCTTGCCCCCCTGTGTCTGAGATCAACCCAGGTGGACGTCAGGAAATTATCCCAGGACAACACGACGAGTCAGGCCTATCACTCTCGGCACGGGGTCACAAAGAGATGTGGAGAGAACCTCACTGGAGATGTTCCTCCTCTCCAGAGGGTGTTAAACATGGACGGCACGTGCAATCAATTTCAGTCTCCAGAGTCAATATTTCAATTATCTGAACTCTGGAACATTGTGGAACAATTTCTTTTTTCTTTTTGTCCCTCCAAAATTCTCTTCACATCCTTGACAGCTGACAAGAAGAAAATTTATTTCACGGCAGCCAATCCTGTGTTCATTAGCTGCGACGTTGGTTTCACTGAGAGCATACAAATTTGCGGGATGCTCGCTCTCTCACACACACACACACACACACACACACACACACACACACACACACACACACACACACACACACACACACAC
>JAODKN010000038.1:11361895-11373037 GCA_026774425.1 Petrocephalus zakoni
AGCGAGTTTGGTGTGGAGGAACTTGACTGGCCGGCACAGAGCTCTGCCCTCAACCCGACAGAACACCTTTGGGATGATGCTCTCCTGGAAGAATGGTAAAAAAATTCCCATAAACACCTAAACCTTGTGGAAAGCCTTCCCAGAGGAGTTGAAGCTATTATAGCTGCGAAAGGTGGGCCAAAGCCCATGTATTAAGAATGGGACGTCATTAAAGATCGTGTGTGTAAAGGCAGGCGTCCCAATACTTTTGCCAATATAGTGTAACTGAATGTGCTTTTATATGACTGTCAGCACAGTAGTTTTGTTTATACCAGCATCATCAGAAACGCGTGAGTAGTGTGTTGGGCTACAACTTTACAATGGCTACAGTGTCGCTGGGTTTCTCAGCTCCACTGTAACCTTACGGGACCACTGACGTATATGCGGTCCGTCGTTGTCTGAAGCGTCATTATGTGGAGCAGGACTATTCTGGAGAAGCGGTTGGAAGGTGGACTAATGTCAGGACAGATGGACAGATAGATGGTAGCTCTTCCAGAACCAAACCTATTGGCGCAGTCATGCCAGATATCTTTTTCCCCCTGTGATGTATTGCTCAGTTGTTAGGCTGATGATGCAACCGTGACGATGAAGTTTCAAGTTACCCTCTACATTCCACGTTCACCCTTACTGCAGCAGCAAGAGTTCACATCAACAAAATACAAATAGATCTTTTTCTAGAAGTGTGTTTTTATGAATTGTTATTGAGAAATGTTTTACATTTAGCTTAATGGTACAACAAACATGTTTAATTAGATTATTAATGTATATTTAGCTTGATGGCGATATGTTTTATCGGTTATAACTACATACGTGGCTTGACAAGAACTGTCTCACTGACATGTTTTATTAAATTATTAATGGATATTTAGCTCAATACGACATGTTTTATTGATTATAATCGTGATGAAATGAATGAATGAATGAATACATAAGCACAACTGAGCTAAATATGTGGATTTGTCAACATAGTAATTAAGAAAGTCACGACAGTTAAGAAAACACATCACTACACAGCTGAAATAACATCAATAATGCAATGACATCGAATGTAATATACATTAATAATCTAATACGACATGTCAGTGAGACAATTCTTACTGAGCCAAATATGCAGACATAATCAATAAAACATATTGCCAGCAAGCTAAATGTACATCAATAATCTAATAAAACATGTCCATTGTACTCTCAAGCTAAATGTAAATTTAAAAACACAGTTTGTAAAAACATTTGTAAACATATTTTATTGATGTGAACTGCTGCAGTGGTAAGGTTGAACTTGAAACTTACGGGGTGACTTGAAGCTGCATCATCATGATTACATCATCGGCCTAACAGCCGAGCAATAGGTCACAGGGGAAGGGATTCCTGCGGTGGGATAGATTCACCATGACAGCACGGCCTCGGATCAGGACACAGCCCGGTTTGCCCTGCCTTGCCTCCGCATGCTGCTGTCCTACTGTGGCTTAAAGCGTCCCTCACGCAGAAAGACGCGAAAATGAGCTGAGAGGAGAGCAGAGGAAGCAGCTCTGTGCAGAGGGTGACAGGGAAACACGTTCGCATCAAAACGGTAGGCTCGCCCCCTCTTCTGCAGACGGCCTCCCGCGGGGGAACAAGCCGCAGCAACAGCCACCGTGAGTGATCCACGCGTCCCTTCTGCGCGCCTGTCCATGCAATGCCATAGCGACGCCGCCACCATCAGGCAACAGCACAGCGGAAGAGCCCCGCCTCTCCGCAGATAGCCCAGTCTCAGGATTGGTCACAAGCTCTCACAACAGATACAGTAGGTAGTTTGCCAAACCACAATGCGACTCCCTCACACTGATTACCTAGTGATCAGTGATCAGTCACATCAGTGACAAGACAGTCTACAGGAAGCAGGTGAAAGATCTGACTGCATGGTGTAAAGTCAACAACTTCTCCCTGAACTTCAACAAAACACCGATCATCACTGACATCAGGAAGATTAGAGGCCTCCATTGACAAGGCCTCCCATCAAGACAGTTACAGTAGCAGCTTCAGGTTCCTGGGAGTTCATATCACCGGCTCCCTCTCATAGTCTCTAATCACCAGCTGCATCCTCAAAATGCTTCAGCAAAGGTTCTTCTTCCTGAGAAGGTTAAGGAGCTTAGAGCCAAGAACCAAAACCCCAGTGAATTTCTACCGCTGCACCAATGAGAGCATCCACACTGGATACACCACGGTGTGCCTGAGTAATCTAACCGCCCAGGATCACCAGCACTGATCTTCCTAACCTGCAATCCATCAACTTCTCCTGCTGCCAGAAAGGGTTCGAGTTCCTTATTGGGGACTCACTGCTGTTTGTCCAATCCCGAGATGCAACCCGTCCCCTATCCCACAACAGCAGCACAAGTATTTCATGGTGTTCCTCCAAACACGTCACAATAAAACTTGAAACTAGCACACGCCAGGTGCAGCTACCCACAATGCACCAGGCTGATTTCAAAGACACCATGGGGAAATAGAAGGGCTCAGAGGGACAGAGGAGGGAGGAAACACAGGTGTTTGGACGGGTGTGTCCGATTCAGTCCAGTGGACAGAAAAGACATGTTAGCACCTGTCCTCCTCAAGCTCGCCCAACACCTTTCATTACAAACATTAATGTAATTAAATAAAGCTTTAACTGTCCTTTGAGCCTTTTCTAGGAGTACTGATTTATACTGTTAAATCTGGTCATCATTAAACAAAACCAGGTCACAGAACTGTCTCAGGGATACAAGAGCACGGCTTCTTTTTGGACGTGGACATACACCGTCCTGAACATTTTTCATGGACACAGATGTCCCCTGCTTATTCCATGGAGTCTATGCTGCTTGCTTAACCCTCCCTTATCTCTATGGCATATTAGCTCCCTTGCTGAGAGCGTCTTTTCTCAGAGGTTAAAAAAATATATAATAATAAAACAGAAGGCCGATACTTTTGCTGAGGCCACAGTGAAGGGACTGGGACTTCTCGGGAGAGCTCTGCATTATGAAATGTCACTCGAGCCAGACCAGAAGCCATGGAGATGGGTGGGGGGGGGGGGCACGCTGGGGAGGAGATGTCAGGAGGGAGGAGAGGAACCTGACTCTCAGCGACAAGAATGATGAAACTCGGCGGTCGATGAAAGGGGTTGCAGTATGGCAGCATGGCCAGGCCCCCCCTTCAGAGCCCCCGTCCCCATTTACCCTGGCTCCTTTAAACGCTATAGTCGCTGGTCGGTCTCAAGTACCTTTAAAGATTATTTAAGGTCATTATGAGATAGAGCATATGTATAGGGCCGACATACTTGGTTAATTCCCATCCTGGGCAGGATCACTGCAGTTTACATCGTTCAATCAGGGCACAGATCCCTACCCAGGTCAGGATGGTGGGTGCGGGGGGGGGGGTGCCTTATCTGGGTCCAATCATTAAGATGCTCCTGAGCTCTAAGGGGTAGCTGACTCTAGCAACCTGGTCTCGAGAAGGACGGACGATGTCATGGGTTCAGTCAAGGATGAAAAAAACTGCCCCAGAGGCCCGCTTCTCGGGCCTGTCGATTGGCCTCAGCTCGGCCCGACACCTATTGCCACTGGTTGCCTCATTGGGTGTCAGGTGCCAGCAGTAAAGCCAGCAGCCTATGGGTCCCACCGGCCATGCCACACAGGAAACCCCTCCCACCCACGACCGGGAGTGGTGGCCACGCGCCGCCGAGTGGAATACAAACTGTCGAAAGGTGTCCCCGGGGACCGGGCCGAGGAGGGGGACATGGGGCAGGATGCGAGAGAGGCAGAGGAGTCTCGAGCCGGGGTTAGTGCTTACGGCTCTCCGTGGCGGCCAGCCACTCATTTCCACACTATTTGTTTGAAGAACCGTTCTTTGATCATAGATTTTACTCGCTTTGAAAGCTGTACAAAAGCTTTTTAAATGCGAACCACGTTCCAGAGATAATTCCTGTCTATTCCCACTATGTTCCAGACAGGTAACATCTGCATTACCCCAAAGATGTACACATGGATCATCAAAGGAAGTTCTCTACACCTCGAATTCAGGTAGTAAACACTAATTCGTGAATCCCGTGAAATTAAAAAGATTCAGTCGATGTGAGCTCATGGGTGGTGTGTAATCGGCCGGCATCAAAATCAGTTATCAAATATCTTGGGTTGTCTAAAGCTAAATACTTAAAATGAGTGCAGAGATTCAATCACTGAAAAATAAATCTTATTTGCCTATTTCCTAACATCTGTTCACATATCCACCTTTCAGGCGCCTATTCAGTTCATTAGGGTGAATCCAAGAGGGCAAAGGGCATGAGTTCAAAAAAAGACTATCCACTAATATCAAACAGGATATCCCAGGGGATACAGGAATACAGTACCAGACAAAAGTTTGGATACACTTATCCACCGAAAGGCTTATTTGTCCTATACTCTATATTCAGAATAATTAAAAAGACATCAAAACTACAAAATGACATACATGGGTTATGCAATGACCAAAAAAAAATTTTTGGGGGGGCAGCTCTGTGGGTTGGGACTCGGAAGGTTGCCTGTTCAAATCCCGTGGTCGGCAAAGTGATCCCAACATTGAGCCCTTGAGCAAGGCCCTTAACCCCATTTGCTCCATGGACTGACTGACCCTACCGTCTCCTCTATGGCAGTTCCATGAGGTGTCCTCCTGGGATGCTTTTAAAACTGTCCTGAAGGAGGTCCCACATAGGCTGAGCTCTCATTGGCCACTTTTCCTTCACTCTCTAGTCAAACTCCTCCAAAACCATTTCTATTGGGTGTAGGTCAGGTGGTGATGTGACACTCTCACACTCCTTTGTAGGCAGCTTGCCGTGTCTAAACTGACTGGCCACACAACCAAGGCTGGTGGAGTATATTTTCTTTAAAATACATTATATTGCTCTCAATACAACACATAGATGGACCGCAGCAGACACTCCTCATATTATCAACAATACACAATTATACAATACATGGCATACTCTATGTAAAACTGCCACCACAGGCTGGTCCCTGTCACTCTGCAGCAGGGGCCATCAGTCACTCTATGACCCAGCATCCTGGGGCAGTGTCATTCTGTGGTCACCGGAAGCCAAGTCCACAGGCATGGAACAATCAGTCATGGTATCTGGCGGCTGGAGACTCGAGTTCCTCTCCCCCGCTGCGATAATGAAGAGCTCGGTCACAACACTGGAAGCTGCTAAACTCGGGATCATCAACGTTCTTGCAGAGATCCACCTTCTCCCGCTGGCCGAGTGCCGACTCATAACTTGGGTGTCACAGGCACACAGCACTGCTGTACAAGGCCACCATGTTCAGGGGTGACCACACACGGCCTCTCGATCAAGAGAGAGGCCGACTAAGGAGAGACATATCTGCCCTCTCTCGGTGCAGGGTGTCGGGATGATGGCATCGAGGGTTGCGACCACAGGGGCATGGGGACAGCTGGCGCAGGGCTGACTGCAGGTTCGGGATGTGACCCACACAGGGAGCGGAGAGCTGCTCTGGAGCGGAGAGACGGGGCTGTGGCTGACGTGAGCATATTTAAACTGCCCGCGCTGTGCGATTGCCATGGAGATCTCAGCAGGTCCTGAGCCAAATAAATGTGAATGGAAAAAATAACACACACACACCCCATTTACACCTATGGTTTCTGGTATCAAAAAGCTTGAATCACCGTGAGAAAAAACATCTAGGCCAATCAGACATATCGACACTCAGAAACAGGGATTTCACGCCCCCGAGCAACTGGCACGTACCCGGAGACGGCGAGTTTTTGGGAGTGGTTGCTGCACTGATAAAAATCAATCCTGACAATATTAATTTTCAAGCCAGTCTAAATGAAGTATTGAGAGGTGAGATCAGGAGCGGGGAACTGAAATCGAGATTTAATGTATAAAGGAATTATGCCCAAAAGCTAGCAGGATTACAAACTAAGGCTGTTTATGAGCTTCTCAAAAGGAACACATGTCTCTTTTCAGGATTTATGTAGACAGACTAACTGCCTAGGAAATCATTATACTAAATGACAGCAGTCACCCCCGAGTACCCACTCCTACAGAACTCAGCAACATTAACCTATTAAAAATTAGAAAAAAAAACTGTCTAAAAGCACAAAGGAAATATGGCAGCTGGTAATTTTGGGAGAATGAGCACAATACATCACTCTCTGACCTTCCCGTCGCATGTAAGGGCTGCTGTCTGCTCAGTAGCCATGTTTGTTACGCTTATGGACAAAGGCCCCAGGACTTCCACAACACAGAGGCGCACAGGAGAAGTCCCCACAGAGCAAGAACCAACATCCACCTGGTCAGAAGCACCCTCCCTCCTAACCCATAAATCAGCATGACAATTAAGCCAAGCAGAATCATCAATCAGCAACAACAGAAATAAAATTTTAAAAATTATGGTTTGCAATCAGTAACCCTGAAGGGGGTTTTGGCATTCAGAGTGTACGCTAGAGGGGTGTCACCCCACACATTAGCTCACTATAAACACACAGGGATGGGGGATTAAACGGGGTTTAAAGGCATGCAGTCACTTCACATCCAGGCGAGTCGACAGGGAGCCGTAAAACAGCCGAGATGGCGATCGGAAATGGATGTATGGTTCCCGCGAGTGTCCGAGCGCTTTACACACATACCGTGGGTCGCTTCTTCAGTCCTTGTCACTATTTATATAGGACAATCCTGTGCACACATTGTGGGGGAGCACCAGTTTCAGATCCACCTCTGAGCATGTCATTTACACAGTCCCTGGGAGAAACCAACCATCCCCAGCTCTCGCTCCTCAAACCTGTTGCCAAGGGACAGTGGGACAAGATCCTCCTGGATCGGCCTGTTGCTTATCAAAGCTGCAGAGTCTTAGCAAGCGGCCTTTTGACCCCCTGGAAGATAACTGCAGCTCAGCCAATGATGCTGCGGGTTACAGATGCTGGTTGCTGAAGGCACTCTCGTCTCTTTCAGCCTCCGCACAGCATTACCTCACTCTCACATTTCATTTGCCTGCTGCCCGGCATCCTGAGACCCATGTGGGAAGCCTTTAAACCATCATGGCTGTGCAGGAACTTCCACTGGTTTTCATGGGTTCTCTAATCTCCTGTGCATCACCTCCTACATTTAGTTTAGTGATGTTTGAGTGAGGATTAAAGAGCAGGGCCAGCCTGATTTTGGAGCAATTATAGCAAAAATAACAGCAACACCACCCAGCCAGCCTTGGGATTTGAACCAACAACCTTCTGACTATGAGCACAGTGTCCCCCACCCCCGCACCTTATTCTGACACCACAAAGACTCCGTGGGACTACCCTAACCGACAACATTAATGCCTACATTGTGTTAAATAACTGCAATGTGGTGTCTTGTAAGCAAGATAAAACTTTAAATTGAAACCCATTTGACCTCAGGACTTTACCATCTCAAAACAAGACTTATCTCAAATTGTTCCTCCAGCTTGCCGACACCATTTACACCTAATCCCACACGGTCAAAATCCCAATGAAGCTGGCAGAAGCGGGCGGAAGCCGGAGCGCAGCAGGAAGCAGACGTGCTGCCACGCGGCATTGCCTCAGGTCGCGTGTCAGGAAGAGCTGAATTACGCTTAGCAGCGAATTCTGGCCAAAAAGCTTCGGTAATAATGCCCAGTGGAATGAAATCAGGGGAAGCATGAAAAAGGTTTTTCAGAAAAAAATCCACTTATTTCTGCTCTTCGTCTCAGCGGGTTCTATTAAATAAACTCCATCTACATATTACGTTTGGATTAAATCAAGGTTCTAAATCGAAGGCAGAAGTAATATTCTCATCTTTCTGAATCAAACACATCAGAATTTAGATGGGGTGGCGGGGGCGCTCTTCGAGCGAAGCCACTCGAACATTAAATTTGCATTATTACTGAACTGTCAGCACATTTCAAATCATCAAAGTGGATCAGTTATGTAAAAAAATTTGGTACATGATGGTATTAATGCAAAGACAGTGAACTCACACTTGGAACATGAGACGATTTGTGACTAAACAGATTAACTGAAACAGATCACCAATGTCAAATTAAATATCCTTGATGTCTAACTGTTTTCATTCTTGTAAAGATGAACATCAGAAAAATAAGATATTTAAGCCTCTCTTTACAGCTGGAACTGGCACGTGTTTGGCTATTTCTACTGGCTAATTAATTGGTTAGCGTTTCGGTTTTTTATACACACACACACACACACACACACACACGTTTGTAACTATATCTTTTTGGGGACTCTCCATTGGTTTCTATAGGAAAAACCCTTAACCCCCACCCAGCCCTAATCGTGACCATAAGTAGCCAAATAGGAGACTTTTGGCATTTTTAGTTTTTTTGATTGCATTTGCAGGTCTTTGAGGGGACCTGAAAAATGGTCCCCACAACGTCACAATAACAGATTTTTTTATCACAATGTGTGTGTGGGTGTGGGGGGGGGGTGCATTTGGTCCCCACAATGTAATATAAACATAATCCACACAAACACAGACTTGAGTACCTATCTAAATGGGGACCTTCCATTCAGTTCTATGGGAGAAACCCTAATCCCAATCACAACACCCTTAACCCCTACTCAGGCCTAACCTTAACCATAACCAGCCCAAATACAAGACTTTTGGCATTTTTACTTTTTTGATTGTATTCACAGATTTTTATAAAATTGACGCGATCCAAATGGGGACCTGAAAAGATGTCCTCAAAAAGTAGGAAAATTTCAGGTTTTACTGCACTTTAGTCTTCAAATGTGATCTAAGCAACCCCGCCACCGCCCGCCACACACACACACGTGGACATTAAGAGCCCGGGCCCCACGTGCTTTTGCAGGGGAGCGGCTCCCGGGAGCAGCGGCACTCAATGGCAGCCCCTAGCCCTGGAGAGGCTGCACCGCGCCGCCGAGCCGTCTCACCTCCACGCCACCCGATCGAGCCGCGGCTTCTCCCGACCACTCACCTACGATGGAACCCGATCAGACAGCTCCTTTACTGAAAATAAAACACCGCACAAACGTAACAAAACACCATTTGCCCCGAAGCCCCTGCCCTTAATAAAAAAAAAAAGTCCTATAAAAACTACAATTGCCTCAGAAAATCACAAGATGCACCTAACTGCATATAATAACGCTGTGGGAGGAAAGCGCTGAAAATACAGACTCCACATGCAATACCAGGGTTGGGAATCAAATTGGGATGCTGTTAAATAGCCCATTTCGGACAGCATGGCATGCATTAAATATTGTATTCACAAAAATTTATTAAAAAACGTAAATTTTTAGAGTGACAGATTCTGCAGCTCTGGTCCGACAGGAAAGCAGCGGCCCCAAGTCAGAGACCTGAGGTCCGTCTCCCAGTAAACGCCAAGCCCAGGCAGAGATGCCCAGGCAACCAGCAAGTGAGATTAGCCCCAGATTCCAGACAAACACACGCCCAAGCAAGCGGCAATTAACCAAGCGACTATAGACCCGGGATTTTTAAAGGATTACGGGATAATTTCGGGATCCTTAGAAAAAGTGCCCGGAGAGCATCGATCTCGCCTACCCTACTTGGTGATTTTCCCGTACAAACGGTGCCAGATTTGACCGGTGGTTGTAGGTATAATGTATACAAGAAGATACCCATTTCCCCCAAATGCTCACTTTGAAAAGCCCTATGTCCCTATGTTCCGGAGCAGGTGATTTTTTAAAGTGTAACTAGTTAAAAACAGGTATTAAATCGGGTAACACTGAGTGTCAGGCAGCTCTTTACCGCGCTTTCCTAATTGAAAACTGCACTTTTCCCTTACTGTGATTTCCGAGTCCTAACTTTTATGCCACCGGATTAGAAAGTCCAAGCGAATAATATCAGCTGGCGAGGCGCTGATGGTTTTGCAGGGGGGGGGGGGAGATGATGCTTCATCGCTGCAAGCTGACGCTGATTTTAGGGGTGGAATGGAACTAAGGGCTAAAGGTAAATATTTACGAGAGGTTTGCAATTCCGGACGCGTTGCAGAACGCGTTCAAATATTTACCTTTAGCAGAGCGAGCAGCATATACGCGAGCAGCGCGCGCGGCGCGCATTGGGAGAGGCGAAGGTGTGATCCTCCGGACGCTCACCGGATCGCGCCGGGCATGCATGCACCCACCTACCGACCACCGGCACTGGCAATACCGCTGCTCTTACTTAAAACCATTATGGCAATTGCCCCCGATAAATCGCAGTGACAAAATCTAATACATGCATCTGTAGACAGAAAATGGGAGACTCCTGGATACATTGTGATACGCGTTGAGGTGGCTCTATAATAAATGCATCACATATGTTTAAACGTGTGTAACTCTTAGGTGCCTTAAATACGCTTAAAGCCCGTTTGCCATTGATAATAAATATGCAAATAGTGGAGAAAATGACAGCTGGGCAAAAGATACACGTTTCATGTGAAAACGGGCCATGCGCTTTGCGACGGAAAATTACTTTTGTGAACTTTAATTATAACGCAAGAGTCGTTCATTAACACGGCAGTTAGGATAAGATCAAGTGCAGAATTAATCGGCGGTTCCTTACCTGGCTTGTCAGCATCTGATTCCCTACTTTCGTGCCTTCCTTCCAGGCTCCTTGCCTCCGTAATTCAGCCTTTCTTGATCACTTGTACTCTCTGTTATTTCGGGGTATCGGAGGAATTGCACGCAGACGGATGGGGAGGCGATGTCACCGCATTTTGCGGGCGCAGCCGGACTCTCACCCCGTCATGCCGGGCGCCGTGACTATCGCGACGGACGCTTATCGCGGTCAATCGCGGCGACCGCTTCAGTTTATTATTTTTTAATTAGAGGAATCCATTTAATGACAGCTGTAAAACACGTCGCCCCTGTTAAATATCCGCATCCAAACAGATGTAGGCATTGAAATATATCAGTCCCTTAGATCCAGTGGGGCTCAGTAGACCGTTCCTCTTCGGATATGAGTCTGTTACCCCAAATCGTCCTTAAATCATCGGCAGTATATCAAATAGAAATGTTAGAAATTCACATATAGTTTTCTCCCCGGAAAGGAGAGGGCCTCGGGGGGGGGGGGGGGGGGGGGGGGGGGGGGGGGGGGGGGGGGGGGGGGGGGGGGGGGGGGGGGGGGGGGGG
>JAODKN010000038.1:11394014-11412841 GCA_026774425.1 Petrocephalus zakoni
GCAATTGCGAGATTCCGTGGCTTATATTTTTTTTCCACCTGGCGGAAACGGGCTTCCATAGATTTCTCTTAACTCAGTATTCACTATGCGTATAAAAAAACTATTTGAGCAGAACCGTACACTGCAACCTGAACTGCGATACACATTCCTCGAAAGATAGGAATGGGAATATATTAATTCAATCCAAAATATATCTTATTTATTAGAATAAATACAAAACATACACCTAATAAACCATAGAACAATTCACTAGCAACCTGAACATGGTAAGGTGATGGTATTTTTCCGTGCACATTTTAAGTGCCGCGTTTGCAAAAAGTGCTAGACCGCTTTTTACCCTTAGTAACGTGCTTCCGGTGTGACACCGCATTTTGAGACCGTCGTAATGTGTGACTCCAGGGTCCTGTCTCGCACATGGACGCAATGAACGCACGGGTCTCATTCACGTTTTCCGTACTGTAATCATTGTAACTTTTTCAAGACATCAGACTTTGACAACATTTTTTTTTCTTTCTTTCTAAGTCTTAATGCATGGAAATTACACTCCTGCATGTTCTTTTACAATCAACACTGGCGAATTGTATAGCTGGCTAAAAGAGTGCGCATTTCTGAGCCGCAAAGCATAGCCGATGTTCCACGATTGCTCGTGTTTTATCATTTAGTAATTTCAAAGGGGATGCGTGCAAGCTACATAGAACTAAGAATATTAATGTATGTAAATGCAGATTTCAAGTTTGAAAACTACATAATACTTATTTTAATTCTTCTTACGTTCTGATCCTTACACTGCTGTTTATTTAACCGGTTTTGTGATGGACGATGCCGTGTACTACTCACGAATGCTCTATATAATGCAAAGCCAACATCAGAAGTGTGCAAGCGGGTCAGTAATGATGCATTGTTGGGGTCACATAATGTAACGTCTTTTGCCAGCGCTAAACTGTACATCTCCAGGATTGTAATCTCTTTTTATAATTCGCCCGACAGCGAAAATGGTGTAACACCAAAAAGTCCCATGTACACAAGGGTCAAATTAGCAGAGAACAATGACGCATAAAACTACCATCACAAAACCACGACTGTGTTAAGTTAAATAAAGTTTAAAAAAATAAATAAAACAATGCCTGTAATAAAAACATTGGCGATCTTGCGAGTAATGCTGGTTGTGAACAATCTCTGACCATTAAATTGGTAGGTAGTTCACGTACGGCTCAGCAGCGGAACCAGTATTTTTCTGCATTGCGAATGTAATGTTTTCCTCGGGTTCACATGTCTGTTGTTTGTGGGTGTATATGCAGTCACTTTGGGCTTACTTCTGATTGGTGAGTATGACTGGCACGCGAGGAGCACGGCACTTCTGATTGGTGAGACCGACTGTCACACAAGGAGGATGGAATGAATTTGCAAAACTACTCTCACGATAGTTTTAAACCCTGGGTCAGGCGTGCTAAATAATGTATATCCTAAATCCTATATGCGATTATCTAATCGCATTGTTTAAAATCGCAATTTCGATAAATCGTTCAGCCCTACTCGATACGGTACAAAACGAGCGATCTGAACTCCGCTCGGCCAGACGCCTACTCTGAGCCGCCATGCTGAAACCCAAAGTGCTCCTTGCCTGCACTCCAACAAAGAAAATTGTCTGTTGTCAATTAAAAGCAGGCTAATAACTCAGGTAACAGTTTAAAATGTACATCTCAGTACATCTGAGTGTTTTCTTGCATTTAAATTGCTTCCTTCTTGCAAAGGAATCATGTATTTGATCTACAGGTCACTTGGAGTTATTTTGCTAAACAAAAGTAACGGTTTAATATTAAGTTAGTAAGTACTTCACATTTTACTCTGATTTTACCTAAAATCAGTATTTATATTTTGTAGTCAGGCATTAAGCAAGAGATTATGTTGAGGTTCTGTTGTGATTATTTCAGATAATCTTCTTGCTTCTTTTGACACAATCCTCTAAATATTTATTAAAGGCAATTTCCTGGTAAAAATGGGATCAACAGCATTTTTGTTTGATGAATTTCTTCTGTTTCCCAACATGACTGTTAAACTCCATTGAGAAATTCCCTGCACCATCAAGACCATGTAGCAATTTTACTTCGCATAAATGAGCCGTTAAACATTTAGGCAAATGATTTATCAAATAAAAGTAAAGAAAAACCATCCTTCCATCTTAAAAGACACTGTTAAGTGTTTTGAGGGAAAATTGATAATTGTTTAAGCATGTTTTCGACACTATGTAAATATCTGCCCTGTCATCAATGTTGCATCGTGGGTCCAGGAGGAACATCATTTCATTTCACTGTATATAGTACATGGTTGGGATGACAAAGCTTGACTTGAAAAGCACACAAGATTCAACGTGCATGCCAGGATACTACAAACAGTGCAGAGACACCACAGGGCCTCTTCAGGCCTCCTATGACCTGCATCCAGACAGTTATTTAGCCACAAACCGACACCATCGTGTCAGCAGCACACCGGTTCCCGGGGATTCACAGGGGTGGAAGAACTTTGGTGGAGAGGCTGTAACAGGGCAGGAGGGTGTCACTCTTAGGTGTGACCATGGGTGTGACCACGCAGTGAATGCTGGGTAATACTCTCCAGTCAACAACCTTCCAGCTCCCATGATAGGATGGTGCGGGCATACATTGCACTAGATAAATCTTGCATGAGGAGTGTTGGCTGGGGGGCTGGGGGGTAGAAGTAAGGGGCATAAGCTGAGGCTGCGTGTTGCCACGCAGTGGGTGATCCCTGAGCACCACACTAATTAGAATGGAGTTGAACAGCATGAAGTGTTTCCGGTGACCGGAGTGCCAATCCTGCCACCAGCCCCAAATATTTCTCTGAAGTTGGAGGACCTACTTGCAGGGGGCGGATGTAGGTTAACAAAGCAATTACAGGCTAAGGGCCTAGCTCAAGGGCCCAACAGAATAGAGCCTCTCCTGGCATTCACAGGATTCGAACCAGCAACCTTCCAATTGCTGGCACAAATCCCTAGCCTCAGAGCCACCTCTGCTCCCACTCCCGCTGACTAGGGAGCCCCCAGAAATTCCCACTTCAGCTGGGGGGGCAGTTCTCACAGTTTGGTGAGGTCTCCAGACCCCACCCATCTGAAACAAACCACCCCCCAGATTACCGATGAGTCAGACACCCTCCACAGCAGACGTGATGGAGCAGATAAGCAGCAGCATCAGTCTAAACCCACAGGGTCAGTGGTACGAAGGGGCCACACTGCACCAGGCATGGAGAGCAGATGGATAGGCCACGCCAACCAACATGAGCGGGGGGAACCCCACACACACTGTTCCAGTTAAATTACGTACATACATTTTCACTGCATACATGTGATTTGAGATTCTTATTTTGGTCTAGCGCTACACCAAAGAACTCAAGGAGGGAGATGGGACACTGAACTTGATGACAGGCGAGACGGAGACGCACTTAAGGTGTCAGTTTGGCTGGCTGACAGAGCAGCAGCTAATGTGCAGAGAGGTGAAGATGTTTCACACGCTGCTTTAGGGCATGGGAGGAATCCCACGTCACAGCACACGAGCCACAAAGACGTTCCCCAGAGCAGCCAACGCACCACTAGCCCAGAAAGCAGACAGGTGGCCCCCAGTCTAAGTAAATGTGGGTCAAAGGTCACACACTGGAGGAATTCACTCCGATAAACATTAACTCTTTATGTGAACCAACGGCAAACACGCTCAGACGGCTGTCTGGATGGGTACACAGGATCCGGTCTACATTTCAGACATAAGACATACCCCCCATCAGGCCTCGTTTGTACCCCAGACCGTCCTGACAGGTTTACCACAAGATGCTGGAAACAGCTGGGGAAAGCGCCACCTGCTGTTTGTTTGAGGCTTTGCCCACTGCCCCCCCGCAAGCCGCCTTCACCAGACCGTTACCCATCACGCCTCAACCCCCATACAGCATTCATCTTCATCCTAAACACACCTGCCTGCACGCAGAATGTCCAGACAGGTAGGCTACCTGATCCTACACACACACTCACACACACACACACACACACACACACACACACAGGCTCGCAAAAAGGCATGGCTCTGCCAACCGTGACGGGAAGTAAACATCAGGAGGCAGAGGTGTGGAAAAGGCAGGATGTGTGTGTTTAACAGAGATAGTGAGAGGAAGAGACTTCCACTCCTGGTAACTATGAGCATCTGAGCCTCTCACACACACACACACACACACACACACAGCCAGCCAGAGTGCCTCACCGTCACACCAACGTGACCTCAGCTCACTGACCCATTTACAGACTAGCCTGGTACTAAAGACTGTGTGGTCAGGTGCCCCACATCCGGCGATGCCCAACACAGTAACTGCCATCAATTCACAAGAACAGTAGCAGCCCCAAGAGAGGCACCAGGGAGCTCTTTACACAAAAGTACAGGTTCACCTTCGGAAGGAAGCAGGGCTCTTTACGGGCTCCAAGAGCTCAAGGCCACAGGCAAATCTCAGCCAGGCCTCTGCAGACAGCATTACCACAAGTCACATTAAATTGGGGTCAAAAGCATGCATGTCCCTGTTATGTAATGTTGGGATGAGGGAGTCAGATTTGTCTGCCACTTAAAATTCTTCCCGTGCTCTGCGACCCTCATATTCCACCAGCCCGCTCTCCTTGCACATTCCTGTTTACTGTAAATTTGCATATCAGAATAAGGGGACTACACACATTACAGAAATAAACATGTTTATATACAATATAAATATATAATAAACACAGAACAGAGATCCAGGCTCATCTGAGGGAGAAGCTGTCTGAAGTGTAAAGACATGTTTTACTGGAATCCACCACCAAGCTCTGACCAACACTAATAGTGCAATATAAATCAAAAGACACTGGCATTAAAATGACCCAAATCACTTCTCGCAATTAAATGAATGCATCAGCATCAGGGGAGCTAACACAGCAATCTCTTACAGTGTTTTTCCACTCTCCCCTTTACTCCCAAAGCCAGATGCATCTAATCTGGGCACTAAAGTGGCAGTGGGTATGTGCAGCATGTTATCGCAGCAGCCGAGGGCTCCACAGCTAATTTAAACACCGCAGACACTGCAACTGTCCCTGGCCTGCTCCATTTCCTCTGCAGACAGGACTATTTCTGCTAGATGCACAGAGATTACACACGTGCATCCACCCCGCCACTCTGACTGATCCTAATTTTTACGTCATCTCAGACAAAGTGACGTCACTTAGTCGTTTCACAAAGGGTGCCGCTGAATAAAAAAAAACAAAATAAAAAAAAAAAAATCTGGCCCACATGAAGGTCCTGACTCTTCATTAACTTTGTAGCGTGCCAGTCTGAAAAGCTACACATACATTTCTAACACCGAACAATTTACCGCTGGTACCAAAGAGATGTCTTAAAAGTCGATATTTTGTTACAGTGAGATACGCTCCACATATGACGGAGTGTCTCACCGAGGATACGCGTCCTATACAGTAACCATCTAAAGTCTACAACCGGGAATACACACACACTTTCTCGGCAAAACACACACAAACACGAGAATACGAGTGTTTACCTGTCAGTGGATTGTAAGTCGCTCATTGGGAATCCTTCCTTACTTCTTGGTTTTATATCCAATTAGCAACCTACAGCAAACACCGAAACAGACAAGTAACAGATCTCCCCCTTAAACATCCATGCATACGTAATCCAATAATGTCCAACGAAGCCAGCAACAATCTTATAAAATGCAAGTGCCCATGTTACAGTCGGGGTTTTCTAAAAGCAAAATGAAAATCAAACCCGAGACAAACGCCCCCGAGGCTAAGGGCTGATGCACTGCTATGGCGTGGCACGTAACCCCTGCGTGCAAAACTACCTCAACACGTTTGGCGACAGTTTTGAAGTCTCTTCTTCAACAATAAGCATACCTGCATTCCATAACGCCTTTGCTGGGACGGTCCCCCAATCGCCCTCGCCAGTGCTCTACCACTGCCTTTTAATGCCTGATATGTATTCCTTTCGTTTAGCAGTGAGGGGAATCAGCACGTCCTTTTTTCCTCTTGCTCCTGGCGATTCGCCTCAATGCACCCTTTTTTGTTAAAATAACTTGAACCGCGATGCTCCAGATTTACTTAAGCAGCCAAATTCTAGCGTGAAGGACGCCGATCTGGCTTTTGTTCGCAAACTTTGGCCAAAAAAAATAAAAAATAAAAATACGCCCGCGTTTGCACGACACGGCCACAGATAGCACAAGTTTGACTTCACTTCGCTGGCTTAAAGTAAGCGCAGTTTTATCCGGACAGAGGGGCCTCCGTTAGGAGAAGCCAGTGAGACGGGCATCCCACGTTGCGATCGGAAAACAGGAAAACTTCTTCCTTAAAACAAGTCGACGATGGTCCTTTACAAGTCCGATCGTATCCGTACGGCCAAACATCAAAGTGTCTTCGTGGAGGAGGAGGGGGGGAGCCTTCCAGTGAATCGAGGTTTCCAGCAGAACTTATGTGGACCTTCCTTTCTTTCCGATGCTGGGACGGACCTTGGTTCAACAGCAGTAAAAATAAATAAAACTTTCACAAGCAAGCGCCAGCAGCCCGGGAGAGCCGAAAACAGGGCGACGGGCCACGATGCTTCATTTCAACACGCCAGACCTACAGATCGCCCCCCTCTTGTGTCCATGCTTCCAGCAGCCTGCAGGGTTTCCATCCCGGTGCCGCAGTTTTACAGTCACATTCCCGGAGCCGCGTACTGCCTTCTCCATGCACGGGCGTTTTTCGCTGTCCACTAACAAGCAGAAACACTAGCACTGCAACTATTTGTGGTCTATAAGAACATCGGCCAAGCGAGACCGTTTACGCTAAGCGATAGGGGATTATTCCTTCTCAAAACTAGGCCTATTAAAGCAGTTTTAACAAACCCCCCCTGTTACTCCGCCCTAACCAAGTCTCCCTCATCGCAGGATGTACACTTCCGCCAGAAAAACATCCCATTATAAGAAAACCAAATGATCGGAAAGAAAGTAGCGTGTCGGCTTATTATGATCGTACCCAAACACTAGCCTAACTGGAATACAATAACCATCTCGAATGATACAAAATATCGAATGATATGAAACAATCGATATAGTCCATAGCAGTGCCGCAACTACAAATCTTCCCGTGCTTCTGTGATTTATGTATCATTTAACATATTTATCTCTGTATTTGTTTATATTAGACAAAGAGCTTTTCCTGGCCGCACATTGTGCATTTACCTTAAAATGCAGGGGTATTACAGGGAGATGCCTAAGAGCGAATGGTTAGGTGTAACACGGCTCCGTCTGCCACGCAGTCACGGCCCGAGCGCCGGTACCCCTGATCCGCTGAAGCCGCCCCCCGCACGGAGAATGTGCGCCATGAACTGTAAGGATCCATTCATCCGGCGCATTCCCGAGCACTTTCCTCTCGCAGCGTGGCATGAGCATCATTAAGGTTACTTATGTTTCCCAATTCCTTATGTATAACAAAACAAATCATTATTTTTATATAAAGAAGGCGTTTGATCAACAAATATCTGGACCGATACAATATGCCATACTATAAATATTATAGGTGTATAATTCACAATGTTTGGGAATTAACTCACAAAAGTAATCCATTACAGACAAGTTCCCGTCCAGAAAGTACTAATCCCGACCAAGTTTTCGTTTCAACCAACCAGTTGCTTACTCTGTGACTGTGATTCATTATGCTCAACTGGTTGGTTGAAACAAAACCTTGGTGTGGATTTATGCTTTCTGCACTGGAACTTACCGGTAATGGATTGCTTTGTAATTTCCCCAACACTAATAATGTATATCATTTCCAGAAGCTGTTGAGTACATAAGATGATTTACAACTAAATACTATCAGAACCACAGCAATGTATTCCCTGGATAAACCTCGTCACCTCCTCCCCCATCGAAATCCCTTGTTCTGCCACACCCCCCAAGCCCAATCTCTACCCTCTGCATACACTAGGCTTGGGCGGTACCTCATTTTTCATGCTGTCGTGCTGGCCATACATTATACCGAATATACATACATCCCACTCTTAAGCATAATGATAGCAGAGAGGTGGTTGAGGGACAACTGGGAATGGGGGGTGCTGGCTTAGTAATACCGTATTTGGCATGCTGCAATATTTTTTGTTTGAAAATACCCCATACGCCACCCCCTCCCCCCCAACAATTTTTATCTGGAAATACCAGATTAGCATGCTTTCAAAATACCCTATACCCTGGTATGATGGTATTAAAATTCAGATGCAGGCCAAGCCTAGTGGTGGCTGGGGTGCTGGCAGTGGGGTTGCTGGGTAATTTAATTGCAGGTGAATAGGGGAAGATTTCCGGGACACTTTCCGGAACACGCCAGCGCGGGATGTCTGGTACAGCCTACAGCATACAGCATACAAATTTTTTTCCAAAAGCAATGCCGTTTTGGTATTTTGAAGCCACCACCAGAGGATCCCCCATCATAATATCAGCCGAACAAATATACCGCGATATACTGAAAATATTACCATGATACCACCCAACAGTAGCACACTCTCCCCACCTCTCCAAAAATCATGATCCAAAGGTCAGCGTTGCGTGACTTACCTCAGGGTGACTTCTGCTCGATCACTAACTACTGGGGTGGGGGTTCGCACGATTAACTTGCTGATTGGTTGACCACAAGCACCAGCACTAATTTGTAAGTGCAGGGAAAAGTAGTGGAGCTAAAACTGAGCAAGTGGAATTATTCTGTACCTCAATTAGATTCAAATTCAAGAACTTTTATTGTCATTCCACACGTTTACACATGCCGTGGAGCGGAATTAAGTACTCAGGTCACGGATAAGCCACAGAGCCAGTCACACACACATTTAAATATAAAGATGAAAATTAAATATGAGGTATTGGACTATAAAGTATGGAGTATAAATTAGCACTATGTACAGAACCCGATATGCATAAGCAGGCATAGAATGGATGCAACATGAAACAGATCCAGGTAATTTACTATATAATAGTAATAACTTAGTGTTATAATGAGCATTGCCGATATGACCTTAAACGGTGTATGTATGCATAAATTAATTACATTTATTGCATTAATGAATACGTTTTTGCTGCCATCTCTGTATTTATGAATTGGGAAATTCTATCAATAACTGATACGATGGACCAAGATAAAACTATTAAGTAGTAATTAACCAAACATTAGAAGTAACAGAAGTCAAAAGACATCTAGTTTGTATAAATGTTACTGTGTGAAGACTTAAATCTGCACTAGCCATACACACATCACATTCTGCAGGTTGGACACATGACAGACACGCATGCGTTGCTGAATCATCAGGTGACTCTCACCTCTGTACATGGAACAAACACGATTTTTTAGGCTAGATCCATCTCTGATGGAAAATCAGATAATTTTCTTACTCCCTCGCCTTTTGATATCCAATCTAGCATTTTTTGCCAGTGTTAGCCTGATATTGATAGTGGGTATCTGATCATCTCTATTTTTCAGTTAGCATCATGTTGAGATAAAGTGTATGAGGCTGTCCATCTCTTTGCTATTATTATGCAGCGATGCTTCAATTTTGGTGCAATTTGTTTAAAAATTTAATTAGTTCCCGACAAGGATCATCAACCTAGTCCATGGCAAGACTTGTCTGTGTCTGGGGTAAAAAAATAACTGTTTAGGCTGCATCTTTTAAATATCACGTATGTGGTAAAAATTGCCATTTGATCACATTGTCAGAATTTCATTTGGTGTTGACCCCCCGGTTCCAGATCCATCTCACCCATGCAATGCGTCTGTAAAATTTGCAAAAGATCCTTTTGAGTAACCACAGCAAAAAGATCAGGTGTCTGTGGCTGTCCTTCTCTTTTGTCATTATTCCAGTGCTGCCAGGAACTGAGCTGAATTGAGAAGAGATGCCATTGCACTTTAACTTATGCAACCCATATCTGCCCCATAGTCACACTGACATGGCCCTGCTTACTACCAGTGCTGAAAGTGTGTTTTGGAGAAATTATTTAAAAAATTAATTCAGGTACCTGGTGTAGACGTTCATCCATATTATGTTTTTGTGAGGTAGTATTAAGATCCAACAAAACCTTTTGACTTATCGCATTCACAAGGTCAAATATTGTTGGCAGGCCCCCTACCCTTTACTGACACAGCAGCATTGCTGGAACTTTGGTGTGATTTGTCTCAAAGTTTGAAATAAAGCCCTCAAATAGTTTTGAGACATCGTGCTAACAGGGTCAGGTGTCAAAATTGCCCTTTTCTTTGACTGCTATGTGGCACTGCCTCATTTTTTGGATGAGATTAAGATCTGTCTTAAAATATGATCATTTTGAATTTGTCACTCATACAATATTTGTGTCAGCAAAGCTAGATAAAAATCCACATAATACTTTTCCAGTTATCAAACAACGAGAAAATCTCTGCAGCAGCAGATGGGTCCCAAAATCATATATATTCTTTGTCCAGGGAATAAAATGAACAGACAATAATTCAACAACGATCACGAGGGGGTTGTGGTTAGCAAATAAAGTGCAACATTTAAAGACAATGAACATTTTTTAAACAAACTCGATTATCATAGTTAAGCCTACATTAAAAACATAAATTCCGATTTATTTAATTAAAAAACCCCTGTAAAAATCGCATGATAGACATGCATCCAAAAGCAAGTGATTTAATAATGAATGTGTTTATCAAGGGATAAGATAAATGTTTATTTATTATAATGTTCTAAATTACAGTGACCAAGAGCATATAAACATTTAAAATGCTAGGGTATTTCATAACCCTGAGCTCCTTGCGACCCACTGCATCAGCTGGGATGTGATGATGTCATTCCCCATCAGGAGCACTTTGGAGAGACACCCACTAAAATTCCGCTTTGGCATAAGACTGCTGGGCTCTGTCGCAACTACAGCCCCCAGAGGGGCATGTTCAATTTGTTCAAAGTGGTTAACGGAATCGACAGGTCACAGATTTTACATAAAGTCGCAAGCCACACAAGACAACCCGATGTAGAAAATCACTGATGTACTGTATGTCATATAGAGTAGTGATTCCCAATCCATGCCTCAGGGACCCACAGCCGATCCACCCTTTTGCTCCCCCTGGGTTCCCTGTCAGACCCAGTAAAGTAGCTGGGAGGGAGCAAAAATGTGGACTGTTTGTGGTTTCCTCGAGGACCAGATTGGGAAACACTGATATAGACCATTAATCCAACGGTCTTCCAACCACTCCTGAGTCACAGGAGGGCCAAAAGGCTATCCCAGCAGGATAGTCCTCAAGGTGGGGGTACACACTGAACGCTCCATATACACAGAACCGAGGCTCTGTTATACAGCAACACATGCAAATAATCTTTACAACAATAATTAATATTCACAACTGCTTACATCCAATTCAATTTTAAATTATTGTAACGGATTGAACTACTGCTATAGCGAGCAGTACTTTAAATGTTTTAAATCTGACCTTTTCTGTTGTGACTTTGATCGACATCCACGGTGACATTTAAAAATGTTCAGCTTCACATTTTCTGCATGATTAAAATTCAGTAATAGCAGAATTGGGTGACCAATAAATATTAATGGAAAGGCACTAGCACAAGAAAATGATGGACTCTTGTGCTATTTAAATTATACTATTTTCAAACAGCTGTTTAATTTGCCTTTTTATTTCACATTTTACCCTCAAGCATTCCACCAGAGCCTCTCCAGCCAAAATACTCAAAGAAGCATGAAGGATGGATCCAGATAATGGTGCCACATGTATTTTAATGTGGTCCAGGCCCTGTAACCATGTAAACAGTTTACCTCGTTACTGGAAACGACCAGTGAAATCCCAAGGCGCCATTAATGTATCCCTTAGTGGCCTCAGACACAATTCATCTTGACGTCCTCTACCTAGAAAAGCTTATGTACAGTGACAGTTCATTCAGAAACCTCTTATTAGGTGGCTTGTAATTTTTAGAAACTCTCAAAGTTTATATGGCTTAAAAATATATATATATAAAAAGGGACTTGACATGGTCACATGACATACAAGAAGGTCACATGATGTCAGTGAGATACACAGTTGGGATAGAAAAAGGAGAAAGCAGATTAGAACCAAAAGGGAGCCAATCGTTGGAGCTGGTTTATTCCACTTTCCCATCATGCCCGTTGACCTCTGCCCCCTTGTGGCGAAGCTGCCAGCGGCGGTACTTTGCGCCACACTTGCGGTAGGCAAAACGCATGATGTCAGCTAAGAAGACCCAGGAGAGGAGGTACATGGCCACGCCTCCGCACTTCATCACCAGCAGCGGCCGGGGGGAGGCCAGCTCGCAGTACAGCATGCTGCCCCCCACACCGATGCGCATAAAGACGAAGAGTACCACAAACAGCAGGTCCACCACTTCGCCCGCCGGCCCGTCATAGTGGCCCGTCCGCCGCAGGAACCAGCGTGTCTGAAGCAGGGGGTTGGTGATCTCGCTACCAAAGATGACAGCGCACGCTTCGATGCCCGACTCACCCACCCAGAGCACAAGTAAGATTCCCATGATGCTCAGCGTGTGGTGGGCCAGCATCACCGGCCCCTCCGTGCGAAAGTAGACACACCAGCCCATGTCGAAGGTAAAGTAGCCCAGGCTGAGTACCATGGCCAGCACCTGCATGGGGGTGTTCTTCGTACCTGCAAAATCCACAGCACAGAGACACAGGCTACTCTCTGACCTCAACAGCCAATCAGAGCAGTGCTGCCCAATCCAGTCCCCATAAGACCAGATCAGAAAACACTGAAATAGAGGAATTTAACTGAAAAATGTCCACCTTAACAAATACCTGGTTATAGCACACTTAAAAATTTTATAATGCTACAGTTTTTCAAGAATTAAAGCAGACAGCTGTTTTGTGTTACTTAATCGTTCTCAGAGAAAGGTAAACAAGATCATTTAAAGTGACAGAAACCAGAAATTTCAAAAGTAAAGATCAATATGAAAGGCTGGACCAGACCCTAAAAAGAGGAGCGACTGAGATTAAATATAACAGGGTTTTACCTGGGTCCGTAAAGGGCCAGGGGCCATCGACGTAGCCGATGTACGCCGTGACGCAGACGATGAGGACGCCGTGGAGCAGCGTTACCAGGCGGCAGTTCCACTCGTATCCACGGCAACCATTCAGGTAACACAGCAGGGCGTAGACAGAGACCCAGCCAGCCAGGCAGACGGCCACTTGCAGGAGAAGCGAGGTCATGACTTCACTGCGTAAACTGAGAGCAAAGTCCAGAGAAAAAAGTCCATCACCAACAGTTCCCAGGGCACTTAGCAAAAAATGTGGTCTGCTCTGATTTTTTTCCCCAAAAATAAACACAAACAAATACTTAAACTCTGAATAGGAGATAAAGCTTTAAAGCTTCGGTGGTCTCTTTCTGCTGGAAACTTCAGGAGCTCCAGGTGAAAGAGAGTCACCTTGCAGGAGTGATCACGTCCTCACAGGTCAGGACTCACTACGCACCTGCCCTCCGCTGGATCCCATCTGGACGTCCCATTTGCACATCCCAACCAAAGCATCGTTTTGGAATCATGTCCAATCAGAGAGCAGCCTGTCTAGGCACCCACCCCACTGCAAGGGGAGTAATTAATGCCCTGATTCAGCTAGGAAATTCTGCCTGACTTACTGTATGCTCGACCCGGGGAACAGCCCGTCCTGTGTCTGCCGTCGCTATGCCTCTCAGCAGAGACGCGTCCAAGCCCGTGGCTGCCAGAACCAGAACCACCTCCCCTGCCTGCCCCCTCCCAGCACGCAGAAAGGCAGAGGCTGCTCAGACAATCCATGTTGGGAAACGTCAAGGCATTTCGGGACGGTTCAGAACTGGCACAAAGGTCCCACTGAATAGGGTCACCAAGGCTGCATATTGCCACTGACACAGCCATCTCTCATCACTTTGTGTTTTCGTCCAGGGTGATTTGTCCGGCTTTCAGCTGAAGCTTTCTGCATTGGGTTTACGTCTCTGGATGAATTACTGAACAGGTGGGCATGCGACTGTGTTGCTGAATGACAAGACTGAACACCAGGAGCACTCTGAACACCGTACTCCAAAAACCAGGCAATCGAATGCTCAGCAGCCGAACTTAAAACCACAACCAGTTGTTCTGAAGCCCGCGTCTAATTACTGTCATGTATGTATTAACCGCTTTCATACCTGTTATCGCTACAGCTTACGTTCAGTATAGGTTCACTTAATTTTTAAATTGATAAATAACCCCTGAATTATATCTTACTACTCTCCAAGTTGGAGATACTTGCACAAGAGCCTGGGCTATAACCCAGCCGCCGAAAACTTTCACAACCCCACCGGAAAAATATCTGTACTGGGAGGCAGCATTGGTGACTTGAGCTGTATTCTGGGGTCACTGGAATACAGGGCTGTGGTCAAAGCTAGGGCATGAGGTGTGGGAGGGCAGCCCAGCATCACATGGATCGCTGCTTAGTCACAGTAAGCAAGGGTCGGTTGCTAAGCAGCCGTATCATTTCAGCAAACATTTGTCTGCAGGAACGGGAAACATTAATAAGGGTTGGGCACAGACCTGACATGACAGGTACAGGAATGAATCTCCTGCTACGTATGCCCCAAAACACGTCGAATTCCCGCTTATTTGCTAACTGATATAATCGAACTTTCATCTTCTATTTGACTACACAATGAGCCATCTAGACGGCAGTTTAATTACTGCCGTTTTTTCCACTGGATTTATTATACTGCAATAATTCATTACTGGATACTGTTACTCCGGTTGCATTATAATTGCGCCGTAATACGAAAACATAAATTTGCACACTAACGCACCACCAAAAATAAAGAAGTAAAATAAATATCCACATTATTTAGATGGTGAACACCAGTAAATAAGGGCGACTAGTAAATAACGCAGCCCCACTAAGGACCCGTAGGAAGCAGCTGTAGCATGAAGCGGTGTAGGAAATGATGGATACGCACATGGTTAAAACAACAGAGATGGTCAAAATATCAACAGAAGAGAGCTGTCCAGGGTGCAAAACGTGAAGGCGTACCTGGCCTCCATCGGGAAAAGGGACGCCTCCTGCGCGATGCTTTTGCGCACATGCTCCAAACGCTACACGGTGTTCGGGGACCAAGGCGAGATCCGCTAACTGCATGCGGACCCCAGATCGGGCATCGTTCGGCACCGGAAATCATTCGCTAAAAATATCCATGGAGAAAGACAGGGGGACGCCGATCGTTAACAACAAAGGTGCTGGGCTGGGAGAAGGATTTCTCAGCAGCGGATCTTTTCATCGGTGCCGGTTTCGGCGGCCTCTGCTGGGGGGAAAATTCATTGCACGACGATGCGCGACGTTTTACTAATTACAATTTCCCGACATGATGAGATTGTCTTTATAAACAACATTTTGACATGACGTGCCAGTAATATTACAAAACGTCCAACTCCGTTCAAAAATAAGAGGCAAGTGATCCGTTTTTCAGAATTTATTAATTTTCGGTAAGGTATACTTTGAATGTATAAAAATACAAAGAAGTTACTATTTACATTGGATAGATAAACGCATCACGTGCTTTTTTTTACCTTGAAATAAACAGGGGTTAACTGTGAAATTAACAGCCTAATACAAATTACAGAGAACTTTGTGGGGACACACACTTCAAAGCCATTCTGTGGTATGTCAGCACTGCGACTTTAAAGCCAAACTAGTTAATATTGAATATTTGCTCGATTAATGCAGAGATAAAGGACATTTGCGACTGCCATACATGTAAAACGTGAATTACGGGGTTAGTGTGCACAAAGTGTCTCTCTTTGGACGTCCAGGTAAGTCTTTCTTAAGGTGCTCCAGGACAATGGATAGCTTCAGATCCCATTTTACGTTTTCAGTGGAGACAGGATGGAGAGTTCCACGCTCGGTACCATGGTCTATAAAGGAAAACAAAAACTGAGACCGAAATTAGAGCAGCTGAACTGGGAGGTACCATAGGTGATCAATACATCGGAAGACATTTAATCATTAGATATAATCAAATGAATAATGACAACTGTGTATATTTGAGTTTGTTTATGTGCACGTAACAGTGATCTCACGAACCCTGTGGCACTGTAGGACTGTGTGACCCCCGGTGAGGTCAGCATGCTGGAACCCGAGGAGAGCCCACTAGGGGAGGTCCCACGGCTGGGGCTGTTGGAGGACGAAGTGGAGGACACTGGAAGGGAGAGAGCAGACTCAGCATCTGGCTGGGCTCTGGCGTAGGAGTGTCCGTCAGCACCATAAACGTTAATGAGGCTCCCTCTAGTTGGCTGGGAAAGCCACAGTCACACTTACCCCCATTTACAGCAAGTGGACTGAAGGACCTGGAAGTGAAAGCCTGAAACAGGAAGTCGAGACGGACACATTTCAGGTGACAACAAACAGAGTCTGACTGCATTCTAGCAGAACAGTAGTCAAATAGCCTGGAGGGATCTGTCAGTACTATCACGTGAAAGGTCAGGTAAAGGCGTGGACACTCAGCTAGGGTGTAGCTGACGGCTTGGGGGGCGGGGCCTCACCAGCCGGGGCGTGGCTCCTGGCGACTTGGCTGTTGTCATGGCAACTGGGCTGCAGATCCTCTTCTCCTTCTGCCTCCGGTTGCAGAACCAGACCCTCACCACTTCCTTCTCCATTGCTAGCTGCTCCGAGATCTGCGAGATCTCCTCTGAGCTTGGCTTGGGGTTCTGGGCCACATGAGTCACCCAAAGATTTCATAAACAGCCATCCCAGAGCCCAGGAAGATAATCCCACACTAGATCACATCTATGCCTGAATACACCAGTGCTTCCCAATCTGGTCCTCGGGGACCCACAATCACTCCATGTCTTTGCTCCCTCTCAGCTCCTGACCAAAAAACATGGACTGTCTGTGGGTCTCCAAAGACCATGTTGGGAAACACTGCTCTAGACAAAGACAGATCCAGAGCCTAGGTCAAATCCTTGACTAAGGCTTGACTGCCTTACACTATTGTCCCGCATCGCTATACCGTTATACCATTATACTTCTAAACCAGGAAAAGGCTTCTGCACAAGCTGGGCATGCTGAAGGATTGTGCTGCAGGGGTTCTGAATGAAGAGGGCCTCACTCACGTCCATAAACTTCTTCTCCAGAGTGAGCTTGATGTGAGCTTCTATGCTGGTTCTCTTCTTCCTCTTCCTACCGAGACCCTCCACTGGGGGGGGCACAGCGGTGGGGCTCACCATGTTGTCAGAGGGGGAGTTCTCTGGGGGGGGGGGGGTCACATCTTCATTATTAGTTAGTTACAAAGTTACAAAGGATGTAGGTTTAAAAAAAACACCTTTCAAATAAAATGCATATGAACAACAGAGCCAAAAAGCACTGATATTAAACACTGTGAAGTTGTGAAGAATCACTTCATGTGGTACATTGTCTCCACTAAAAAGAATTTCTGGCAACGTGCTAGTGGTCATGTGGTTAAAAGGACGGGCCAGGTTGGTTACCGGGTCTCCAAGGAGGGATACAGCTAGGTCACTGAACCAAAGCTGCAGTTGCACAGTCTTGCCTTCAGGGGGCAATGTGACTACCTCTTGGAGTCAACATGCTCCTGTAACACTCAAACTAGGGGTGTGAAATTTGGTGATACTAGATTGAGAATGAATGAAATGTCTTTACAAAGAGATCATTAGTATTCTGCTACAGTGGGTATTGTGTTGCAGTTTTATGGCTCATACGCGCATCTAAGGTTGTTTTGTCAGCAAAATCAGTTTTGACACACCAATACACTGGTAACAAAAGCAGGTAATGCCTTGGATTTCTTCCTCGCTCCCTTTCGCACCCTTGCTCCAACATGTAACACACCACATGCCACACATTCCCTATTTGGCAACGCAGTGGCGTGGGTGCCATAGAGGAGTTGATCCTCCTTAACATCGATTTCAACATTGGTAATATGGGACTTAGTTGGATTGTCCAAAAACGACACAGAGCAAACAACTGTTATTTGCAAAATTAGCAAGTATAAGGTTCGCATGTCAAATGGCAGAAACACCTGGAAGAGTGTGCTGAGCATACTGAGTATGCTGAGTGTGGTGAGTATATTGAGTATGCTGAGTATACTGGATATCTTGAGTGTAGTGAACATATCGAGTATGCTGAGTATATCGAGTGTGCTGAGTATACTGGGTATCTTGAGTCTAGTGAGTATATCAAGTATGCTGAGTATACTGAGTGTGCTGAGTATACTGGGTATCTTGAGTGTAGAGAGTATATCGAGTATGCTGAGTATACTGAGTGTGCTGAGTATACTGGGTATCTTGAGTGTAGTGACTATATCGAGTATGCTGAGTATACTGAGTGTGCTGAGTATACTGGGTATCTTGAGTCTAGTGAGTATATTGAGTATGCTGAGTATACTGAGTGTGCTGAGTATACTGGGTATCTTGAGTGTAGTGAGTATATCGAGTATGCTGAGTATACTGAGTTGGCTGAGTATACTGGGCATCTTGAGTGTAGTGAGTATATCGAGTATGCTGAGTATACTGAGTGTTCTGAGTATACTGGGTATCTTGAGTGTAGTGACTATATCGAGTATGCTGAGTATACTGAGTGTGCTGAGTATACTGGGTATCTTGAGTCTAGTGAGTATATTGAGTATGCTGAGTATACTGAGTGTGCTGAGTATACTGGGTATCTTGAGTGTAGTGAGTATATCGAGTATGCTGAGTATACTGGGTGTGCTGAGTATACTGGGTATCTTGAGTCTAGTGAGTATATCAAGTATGCTGAGTATACTGAGTGTGCTGAGTATA
>JAODKN010000038.1:11445208-11456257 GCA_026774425.1 Petrocephalus zakoni
TCATACTGTTCAATAGCAGGTTATCCTGTCCAGCAGCATGTTATACTGTCCAACAGCCTAGTGTTCTACTGACCAGTAGCATGTCATACTGTTCAATAGCAGGTTATCCTGTCCAGCAGCATGTTATACTGTCCAACAGCCTAGTGTTCTACTGACCAGTAGCATGTCATACTGTTCAATAGCAGGTTATCCTGTCCAGCAGCATGTTATACTGTCCAACAGCAAGTTATACTGTCCATCAGCATGTTATACTATCCAGCAGCATGTTATACTATCCAGCAGCATGTTACACTGTCCAGCAGCATGATATACTGTCCAACAGCAAGTTATACTGTCCATCAGCATGTTATACTGTCCAGCAGCATGTTACATTGTCCATCAGCATGTTACACTGTCCATCAGCATGTTACACTGTCCAGCAGCATGTTATACTGTCCAGCAGCATGTTACACTGTCCAGCAGCATGTTACATTGTCCATCAGCATGTTATACTATTCAGCAGCATGTTACACTGTCCAGCAGCATGTCATACTGTCCAACAGCAAGTTATACTGTCCATCAGCATGTTACACGATCTCCACTACATTGGGCTCTGCTCACACTTTCAGCTGCCATGGCAATATGAATCATATTTAGTCCAGGCATTAGAATGCAGATCAGTATAGAATGAATACAGACTTCCATGCAGCCTTTTCAGGTACAAGTCTTTGTGTTTTATATTCATATCGCTTTACTCTTAGTTTGCATACACTCTGTTTCAACCCATTTCCAAAATAAGCAATATTCAGTTATCAAAATTCTTTCCGGCCTGTGGCACTACACACATCCACAAACAATAAACACAAAAGTATCTTCACACAAATATATGGAAAGAATATATCTGTTCAAATGTGTTTCCCTGCAAATCTGCCACTCCATGTTCCCGATATTACTAGTCTGGGTATGCTAATGCACTATTGTGAGAGCTTCATGGCAGCCACTTTAAGAAGCCCTTACTGTGGTAGCATTTAAAATGCTCAACTGCATCTGCACTGCCAGTAAAACCTGAAACCCCTTTGTAGCCTGTTTGCATAGACCATGCCTTTGTTTACCTACATTAGATTTCCATTCATAAGTCCGGCCTGCCTGGTTTCACTTGAAAAGGATTCTGTACCAGGTACCAGATCAAACAGAATCATTTAATAGTGATAATGTGTTGACTTTAATCAGACGCAGCTCTGCTGGAGAAAAGCCAAATAGTCAAGGAACCCATTAAAGAAGTAACCAGAGCAAAAAATAATACACGGGGACACATTTCTGAAGACTTTATGGAAAATGCTGCAATAAAAAAAAAAACAGAAAACAACAGATGAAGCACAAAATATCTTACCAATGCCATATCTCAGTTATCTTAGCATTGTTAAAACATCAAATTAAGAAATTTAAGTTTCAATTCTCCATGAAGTACTTAGTGAACTCATGTCAATTCAAGTGGCACGTATGTCCAGATTTATAAATGAAGAAATGCACAAGAGAGCGACATATTGACATAGTGCCATGCCATCCTCAGCAAGGCTCGGTGATTAGTGCCTCGCTTCCAAGGCCGCACCTGTTATCATACACATTCCAAAGCACTTATCTTAAACGGCCTTTCATCAGCCCACACAGCTTAGAGCAGAACTGCTGCTCGATAATGGGGATATGGGGCGGCAGTCTTTAGTGGGACTGGATCAGCGCGGGTGATTGGCCCTGATATTTTGGACCGTTGCTAGGAGAGACAATGGCCCCTCTAGGAGAGACAGAGCAAAAATTCATTTGCAATACACTGCAAACACTGAGGAGGCCATTGTGCAGTTTGGCAGCCAGTAGGAACAACAGGAAGCTGGATTATTTCTCTGCAAATACACACTATTCACAGCCGTCCAGCTCCAGTAAAAACTTCTGTACAAATAGTCATAAAATCATGTTAAAAAACGGCCCTTGTCTAAAATGCAAAACAGAAACATTGGCAATATATGACAAATTAAATTCTGCTTCGAGACAGTCTGCCTTGCCTCTGTGTCGTCGTGGTCGACCCCTAACCCAAACTTGTCTTGGTGTCTTTCGCAGAGCGACGTGATTGAACGACCACCACAGACAGTTATACTTCAGACAATGGGGAGGTGCAGAATGTAAGGACGGGAAGAACCGGTTGGCCAAGAAATTTGAATGCTAGCTTTGTACGTGTGAAGCCCTGGCAGTGTGAGGGAGAGGGCCATCTGTGCGACTGACGCTGACCTGCAGGAAGGGATTCCTGTGTAGAGTGGGTTAGTATTCTTACATTTCTGCACAGTTTGCAGCAAGCTTAGCTGCAGCCAGGCAGCCACTCCTCCGGTACATTAGCAAACCAGACTCCTCCGTGTCTCGTTTGCGGGTTCGAGTGAGGGGTGCCTTTTACTGTTTATCTGATATCTGCTGGCATTACGATAACTGTTATCAGAAGACTATCTGGGCCCAGTCACCCTACCCTTAGATCCTCCTGGCAGGAAAATAAAAAGAAACCCTTTGGTACCTGCACCTTCTGATCTGGGAAGACAGATTTCTTTAAACATCCAACCCAATCCCTTGTTCCTGCTAGGCGTGTGGCCGTCCCTACACCAGGCACTCAATCACCTCTCCATGTTTTGACTCCTTTGGGTCGATCTAAGTGCTGAAGGTCTAACTGTTCTAGCTGAAGTATGGTGAGATGTCACCATGGTCACTGTGGCCTCACATCCCCAGTGTTCTGGGTTTGATTCTCACCCCAGCTGTTTGTGTGAGTCTTCTCCTTCACGCGCTACATTTGCCTTTGCATGTGTGAGAAGGACTGCCATCTCTTCGCATTGTGCCAAGTGTTACCTGGGATATTTTACCCTGCAATGGGTAAATGGCCATAAATATCGATGGATGGGTAAGAATATGTTACTTGCATTGCTGTGTAAAGGTAAAGGCTCATATTTTGCTCTCCAGACAGTTGTTATTAATGCTTCTGTGCAAAAGAAGCAATGCATTGTGGGAAACATTAAAATAACGGCACAAGGAAATTAGCAATAGTTTGATGTATATGACCTTGACTTGTACAATGAAGCCCGTAAAGTGTTACAGATCTTAAATTACGGCTTAAATTATGCACATTTCAGCTAAACTATGCATATGAAAGCACATGAACAGGGTCATATTTATCGGCTAGTTAAATACTGCCACCAAGTGTCCAAAATGAGGTAGTGGCAAGAATTCCTGCCCATCCAGTAATAGAGGTGATTCTTCATTTTGGCAATAAGGTGATAGGAGGAGTGGAATCACCAGGCAGGCACAACAGGCCGATCAGCTGGTTAATCATCACCAGGCAATATTCAGGCTAATAGTAGTAAAAAAAACTTCCAAAAAAAAAAACGCAGAATCCGGAAAGGAAGCATTTGCGGTGGTCAAGATCCATTCAGACTCCCTGGTCTTTACTTCCGTGCTGGAAAACGTTAATGATACTGGAGCCCCAGAAAACACTCAGAAGACCATATAACTAAACACCCGAGGGCAGTCTGCAGGGCAGGATAGCATTAATGGCAGGGTGGGCGCTAGGCACCTTGGGCACAGAGTGCAAGACGACGAGATCTGCCCGATGGTGGCCTGTAGCATGCAGGTGCACAGTTACGACCAATCAGGTTCTAAGCTAAGCCTCTAAGAATCTACACTGGGAACAGTGAAGGTGAACATTGGCAAAACATTAACCAATCACATGCTCTTGAGGCATATCAGGGCCGTGTCTATTTGCCACTGCGATTTTCAGACAGTTCGGCGCCTTGACAACAGAGAGCCAAGCTTGCAGGATTAAAAAAATCACTTGCTTTGAGAAAATCTCTTTCTCAATACATCCTACAAATGCCACGGCCTTTTCAGGGGTGCCAAATTCCACTTGTTCTCCTTAATATCATTAAAATGGACTCAAAGTTTTAGGAAAATAATGCCACTGAAACATTTTTCATGTCTCTCAAAATATTCAGCTTTATCAAAAGAAAAGTAATAAAAATCTAATTATTCACCTCGCTTGGGGAGAGAGAACTTGTTGAGAAAACATCTGACAGACTTTTCCGGAAACTAAAAGAACTCCGCAGGTGTGACCTATTTACTGCAACAATGCAAACAGCCTCCTTTAAACCCAATTGCACCCAAAATACCAGACAGGCTCACCACACATAACAGTGAGATCATTTCTAGGCCAGTAACAACAACTTTGAATAATAAGAGTGGTAATAAAGTTAGTAGCTAATGGTAAGAAAATTTCATCAAAATAAGCTAAGAAAAATATTGTGGTGGGATGAAATGTGTGTTTCTGATGGTTTCCCTGGAACCAGGGCCTTGGCAGAGGTGTTCGCTGACACCTTACTGGGAAACGCAGCTACCTCACTGTCGGAACAGGGGTTCCCCTTCCTCTTCCTCTAGCAGGCCACCTGAGACCTCCTGGAGTGGGGCCAACCTCCTAAAACTGGGCAATATGGCCACGCCTCCCCCTCAGACCACCAAACGTAGTCCCTACAATGAACACGCTTGGTCATCCTATTCAGGCTTTGTACCAAAAACTCAGGCCTCGGAGTGCTGGGGGGAATAGACGAATGTTGATTTAGTGAGATTTCCCTGGACCCTGGAGGTGGTATACTATAAATAAAGAGCAGTACATGAGGAACTTGGCGAGATGTTCTCCATACCCCTACGGGGCATCACTGCAGCTGCACATCCCCTTCCTGACACGGTGTCTTTCTCCGTGCAGCAAAGTCTATTCCTTCTTTCCTCCGAACGGCGTGTTTTCTGGGTTCTTCTTCTGCGCCTCGAAGGACAAAAGCAAGCGTCTTCATGTTAGCATATTGGCACAGGGACACAGACAAGAGATAATTCCCCCCCCCCCCCTGCCTGGCAAGATATTGAGGAAGATCTGAGATTACGCCTATGGCTCCCTTTACAGTGATCGGGGGAGCGAGCGGAGGAGGCCTTACCTCAGCCATGGCGTCATCATTCTGCTTCAGCTCCTCCTGGTGGGCGCGGAGTCCCGTGGTGGCTGCACCATGGTCTCCTTGATCTGAGGGATGAGCTGGTAGGTGCAGAGTGTGGGGGGGGGGGTTCTGTGGCCCAAAGCCCGGTAGCACGAACCTCAAACCTGTGCAGGTGGACATATTGGCAAGGCACCTGCCAATGTCCTCCTGGGCCAGCTTAGAGGGCAACATCTACAGTATAACACCAAACACTGTGCCTGTGTCTGCGGGCAAATGAACCGTCTCTAACGCCATACTAGGAACCGAAATAAAAAGCATCTTCGTGTGAGTGTTACAAATGGCCAGTAGGTGTCAGTCCTGATCAGCCGATAATCATTTCTATCTACTGTAATATTTTCAGCAATATAATAGAATGGTTGCTTATCAGTTTTTGCTTCTTTAGGTTTGCGCATGTGTATCCACAGTCTGCGTCCCTATCTTGCACAGACCTTGGTACTTTCAGGACCGTTTCAAACATGAGTATGGGGACAAATTTCAGGAAGCCAACCTGTGCCATGGGCTTGGACAATTTGTCCTGGTTCATAAAAGGAGTGACGGGGAACCCTTCGAACTTCTCTCTGTCACGCTACAGAACTGGAGACACAGTGACTCAACGCAACATAGTCACTCGACAATATCACAGTCAGCCCAGCCACAGCGAGAAGCCATTTAGTAATACCATACCCACTGAACTAGCACATTCATAACACAGTCACTCAATAATATCACATTCAACACAGTCAGTCTGCCCAGTTATAAGCAGTACAGTCACTAAACAATATCACAGTCAGCATACCCACAATCAGAAGTTATTTAATAATATCATACACAACTGGCAAATTACTAGCAGTCACACAACAATTTCAACATAGTCAATCTGCCCAGTTATAATCAGGATAGGCACTCAGCTGTTCCACAGACCCTCAACAGTGTCACAGTGAGTACAGTAATCTGGCATCAGTCCATGTAGCAGTGCCATACAGTGCAGTAAACCATTCCTGAAGTGTGAGAAATGTAGATTGGCACAACTAGGCAGGTCGAGCCGGTTTACCTACATGAAATCCTCCTCCAGCAGAGAGTCCACCCAGGGCTCAGCCCGCCGGGCCTCGTTGGAGATGTCACAACACTTAAGGATGAGCAACATCTTGCGCTGAGCACATGACAGGATGGTGTAAACAGGAGCAATCGTGGGATAAGGACCTCATTGGTGAAGTCAAAGTTGTCCACTTTCTGCTTGAAGGAGCACCTATCTTAATGCTAGCAGAAATGAGATTAACACCAAAAGCCTCTTCTAACTCAAACATTTTTAATCGATCAATATCAGCCCAATCTAAAGCCTTATCTGTCTGACTTCAAGCACGGGCCTAATTTACCTCATTTGTGCTCACATTCTGCTGTGAGCCTGAGGCACATGGCTTGAAACTACAAACTATTGAGATGTCAGCCGTGTGGAAATTCTTTAAACTGGGAACTCAAAGTAGCCCAACAGCTACTTGTAATGTTTGCAATGCCACCCTTTTGAGAGTAGGCAGCAACGGAGTGTCGTTTAACCCCATCATCAATAATCGCTTTATCACTGAAGTAAGGACAATGGGACAATGAGAACCTCTGCTGGGGCTCTCCTACTGTTATATCCTGGGTGGTCCAGGTTGTGACACACCGTCGGCTTGTCCTGGAGGACGCACACGCACAGCCTGCAGGGTTTGACCAACTCTACCCTCTCATTGGTGGGTCACACAGTAAGCCGGGACAGCGCTCACCCCCAGCTTGCACAGTTGGATCATGCAGTACATCATCTGGCTGGTTCAGAAGCAGCGGTGGAGGTCGTGGAAGGGGTGACTGAGAGAGTTCTCCTGAATGCCCAGCTAATCAAACACACGTCACTATTCACTAAGTGTATAGATGCTGCTGAAGAGGTCTCCAGGCAGTTTGCCTGCTAGCTGGACACAGAACGTCACCTCCAGCTTTCAAACCAAGTGATTGAATGCAGCTTCTTTCGAAGTGCTGGGCTCGAAGGGCTGGATCCACCACATAACCTGCTCTGTACTAAGCAGCTAACAATTACAAGCTACAGTGGCCGCGTCTTTCAGTTTTACCTTTGGGCAGCTCAGTACATCACGCCTAGGAGCTGCTTTCTTATCATTGTTGATGAATCTCATAGTAAAGCTAAAATCCCTGCCGATATGACACCGAGTCTGCTCATATGACATCGAGTCTGCCCATACGACATCGAGTATGCCCATACGTCATCGAGTCTGCCCATATGACACCGAGTCTGCCCATACGACACTGAGTCTGCCCATACGTCATCGCGTCTGCCCATACGTCATCGAGTCTGCCCATACGACACCGAGTCTGCCCTTACGTCATCGCGTCTGCCCATACGACACCGAGTCTGCCCATACGACACCGAGTCTGCCCATACGACACCGAGTCTGTCCATACGACATCGAGTATGCCCATATGACATCGAGTATGCCCATACGACACCGAGTCTGTCCATACGACACCGAGTCTGCCCATACGACACCGAGTCTGTCCATACGACATCGAGTATGCCCATACGACACCGAGTCTGCCCATATGACATCGAGTCACCAATCAGAAACACAGCAATGAGGACCGTGTTCCTCCTTCGGACATCATCTCCTCTCGTAGTTTCTTAAGGTCGTTCTTGCACTGCTCCATCTCCACCATCATGAGGCCTTCGGCTGAAAAGTAACGTGGGCATACAAGCAGAACTCAAACCTCCTTGCTCCAAAAAGTAGGATGAATGTTGCAGGAGATAGTAGGACTTGGAGTATAACGTACACGCCACTCTCTTCTCCAGCATGACCAGTCGGTTGGCCACCTCCATCTTCAACTCGACTTGAAACTCCCTGCAAGACAGTGTTGAGACCCCCCCCTCCCCCTTTACGCAGTCGAAATCCACGGTCCAGTGAAGTTGCGATCCTCTCTTCAGTCTGTGTATTCAGCTGTTGCTTCCAACTGAGAAATCACAAGGTTCCTGCTTCCAAAGCTGTTTTTCGGTGAGATGGTGCTGAGGCGCACTGGGATAGAGGCGCTACCCACTGAAGTGTTTTGCCACCTGGGACAGCACGTTCTGGAGCATGTCCTCCTTCTCTGTCGATGGAGAGAGGCGGGAAATGCGTGCGGGTGGGTAAACAGGGAACTGGAGCACTGGTAAATTACTATATAAAAGTTATACTGCTGTGGATCTGAGTGCCGGAGAGGGATGCGTTGTGTCTACTACAGACCACCTAACCAGCTCCCAACCGCAATCAGGGAGAAACATGATAAACAAACAAAGAAACAATTAATAAAGTAAATTGGCTAGACAGGGGGCAGAGTGTGGTTCAGCAGGTCGGACGGTCTCCAGTCCAAGCCCAACCTCGGCATGAGGTGGCTGCCCTTCACGGCCAAGCTTGCTCACATGGAGAGCAAGGTTGGGTGAGGTGAGAAGGGAATTTCCTCATCGGGATCAATAAACTAACAATAATTATCATTAAAATGAGGTACAGCAGTAACAAAAACATCTCTATCAGTATTGGGTGGAGAGCTGCACCGATATTTAACCCAATGAAAATCCAAATAACTGAACCCAGCAACTGCCTAAAAATGGAAGAAGAGTGAATCTGTATCTGTTGAGGTATCTAAGGTTGACCAAACACCACAGACTGAGAGCCCAAACAGCAGCTGGTGCTGTAGATCAGCCAGCCCTCTTACAGGTCATTTCCAGATGTCCACTGCAGCCTGCCATTGGACCAGCCATGGTGGATACAGGGAATGCTTTACGACAGAATCCCACCAGTGACAGACTGCAGATTCACAGCCTCACGCTTCCAAAATGAAAATGTTTAAAAGAACAAAGACGGCCCGGACAATTAAGCCAGCAGCAGATGAATTAGTCATGCATTCTATAACCATATTAATTAATTATGAGCACTTGAGCTATAGCTTCAACTGTTTTGTCATTAATTAGCCAACGAGAACAAATATGTCAGAAGATGAATGGTGAAAAGGTTGTACTAATTTGTACTAATAAGTTCTCTGCTTTAAAACAGTGTTTCTAAAATAGTGGATGAAGCCAGATCTATGTTTTGAAACTCATTAGGGTGGTGAAAAGTGGTATTATTATTATATTCAACCCTAAATTTCTAAAGAAAGGCTGGTTTAAAATATTACTGCAGAATTATGATGTCATTAATCTGTGCTACGACCATCTGGGTCAAGGGAACTTTTTCTCACTGCACTGGCAAGGTTATATCCATAAACTCTATTCCAAATGTATGTCCCAGAGGGTGCTGGATTTTACCCTGAATATGAAGTAACATTTCTAAAAAAAAAAAAAAAGGAGGGGATGCATGCTAATAGATCATATTATCTTGCACTGCCTTTAATCATTGGTGTAGTCCATCCCAGAATGCACCTCATGGTACATACACAGGTGTAGGGATGGGTATCGTGACGATAGGTGCTGCTTATCGGTCTGGTACTTTATCGGTATTGTTATCGGCACATTTTGAAGAAAGAAATCAAATTAACAACATAATTAACATCGCTTTATTTAACAAACCACTATTATTGTTCAACAAATATGCATTATTATTTAACAAATTTGCATTAAATGAAACGCAGACTAAAAATTCACAAAAAATACAGCAATGTTTTAAACATTCTGATAGTGGAAACGTAAAACAAACATAAATGATTTTAATGGAAAGCCTTTAATGCCGTTACACGCAAAATACCCGCTGCACTTTTGGCAATGAGCACTGTCCGCATCGATTCTAGTGAAGTGCCACCGCACTTTCGATCGCTCACTTGTCTTCGCCATCAGCACTAGTTGCGGCTGCCAGATTTGCGGTTCCTGCCCGATCTGCGTGCGCATGCCACAGATCTGTACAGCAATGTGTTAAGATCTGTCCTATTTGTGAAAGTAGGAACAAACTTTTCATGCAATGCCGTCGACACAGTAAGCTGACAGATACTCCTCTCCCATGGGAGTTACAATATTATTAAAGTCATTATAGTAAATTTAAACATACACTATCGTTTTTGTTAGTTTTAAGTCCTTCTTTAATTCTTTGAGGCCCTGATTGGAATGGTTCCCAGATGCCCTGCTGCTTGTTGCCCAGTTGTGGTTCCATGTGGCCTGTTTTCAGCACTCCGCAAGTCTTCCCCAGCGTGGTGGAGCTCCTGGTCATGGCCTGTTTTCAGCACTCCGCAAGTCTTCACCACGCGGTGGAGCTCCTGGTCATGGCCTGTTTTCAGCACTCCGCAAGTCTTCACCAGCGCGGTGGAGCTCCTGGTCATGGCCTGTTTTCAGCACTCCGCAAGTCTTCCCCAGCGCAGTGGAGCTCCTGGTCATGGCATGCCTGTGCTTACCTCTTGCACTTTCTCGTCTATTTGTTTCTTCTGGAAAAGTTGGAGGCATCAGGCCCCATGTTGATTCTCTTCTCTCACAGATCCTGCTGATATAATATAAGATATAACTGTATTAACTCCATTTACTGAGCTCATGGGAGTTTTACTTACACAAAAATGTTCTGAGGGCAGAACGAAAAATGATTAGATAACCAATCAGATCTTGTGTCAGATGTTAGACCTACCAATCAAATATCTCAGCCCCGCCTCTTCTAGTTGCTTGCCCACCTTCTCTACAATCTCATTGGTTTTCTCTCTGAACTAGTTGTTCTTCAGAACGCCTCTAAACCTCTATTGGGACACACCTCTCAATGCCTGAATTCAGGTGTTTCATTCATACTTAATGCCACCGGTATATAAGATCAAGCACCAGCCATGCAGTCAGGTTTACAAGCATTTGTGAGAGAATGGGTCCTTCTGAAGAGCTCAGTGAATTCAAGCATGGAATTGTCATGGGATGCCACCTTTGCAATAAGTCAGTTAGTGAAATTTCTTCCCTGCTAGATATTCCATGGTCTGCTGTAAGTGGTATTACTGCAAAGTGGAAGTGTTCTGGAACAACAGAAACTCAGCCATGAAGTGAAAGACCACGTAAAGTAAGAGA
>JAODKN010000038.1:11535260-11552879 GCA_026774425.1 Petrocephalus zakoni
TCCTAAGGTCCTAGCAGGGCCTCTGGTGACAGAATTCCTCCTGTTCCCCCGGTTCTTCAGGTGCAGATTCCCATTGTACTGCCCCCCCAAAAGCGCACAAGCGCGACTCTGCAATGGGGGCTTCTGGCCCCTGAACACTAGCGGCCTGCGCACCTCCCCGGATGGCAGCTGTGCCCCCTGTGTGGCTGGCACCCATCGACCCGGCCTGTCTACCACCACGCACTGTCTGCCCTGCCCAGCTGGCTATTACTGCCCCCCAGGTTACAAGCGATGTTCAGTATCTCTCTCTGCAATCTAGAACAAAAACCCCATATGCAATTCATGGATAAATACAAAGCAATAAAATGTATTATTTTGATATTTCTTTTCTAGGGACAGAATACTACTGGACTTTCCCCTGCCCCCTTGGGTATGTTTGCCCCCCGGGTTCTGCCACCCCCGTTCCTTGCCCCCCAGGTTTCCATGGGAACAGCACCAAAGCAGAAACCCTAAGCGAGTGCCAGCCCTGCCCGGCTGGCACCTTTAACCACCTCTCCGGCCAGAGGGCGTGTTTCCCCTGTGGAAGCTCCTCCTTCTCCCTCCCAGGTGGGGGCTTTCTTCAAGGTCTCAGCAGGCTGAGAGCACCTTAAATGTATATGACGAGTCAGTAATGAAGGATGTACAGTATGCTGCGATGTTAACAGTATAAGACTCTTTCTATACTGACAAAATCGTTTCATTTCCAGGGGCTGCTTCCTGTACCTGCTTTGGCCAAAACCGTGCCTTCCAGCACTCGGATGGGTCGTGTTTGTGTCTGACTGGCTTTGTGTTCTATAGCACGCTGGACCACCAGATTAGTGAGAGTGACAGCTTGCTGGACTGCCAGCCTGAGGTACAAGGCCCAGGGGGGGAGGGGTGTGGCGTTAACTGCTGTGTGTGGCTGCACGCTCCCAATCTGCTGCTATACTGAGTGCCCCTCCTCCACCTCTACCCAGGTAAATGAACGCTGTGCCACAGGACAGGCACGCCTTGCTACCACTCGTGAATGCGTGACGCCTTCCCTCGACCTGTGTGATGCCACATGTGGATCACAAGGGGGCGCTCTTGATGTGCATCTGGGCATGTAAGTGGCTGTATTACAACAACTACAAATCATGCCCATCAAGTGAAAGATCACATAATGAGATGGATAAAATGTCACCCCCTCTGTCCCCGCTAACTTCACTTGGAACCGCTATCATCTGGGTTGGCTGAGCTGAGCCATATGACCTTTCACTTATTGGTTGGCTGGGTTGGGTCAGCTGAGCCATGTGACCTTGCTCTTATTGGTCATCTAGGTTGGCTGAGCTGAGCCATGTGACTTTTCTCTTATTGGTTGTCTGGGTTGGCTGACCTGAGCCATACTGTATGACCTTTCACTTATTAGTCGGCTGGGTTGGGTCAACTGAGCCATGTGACCTTTTTCCTATTGGTCGTCTAGATTGGCTGAACTGAGCGATGTGACTTTTCTCTTATTGGTTGTCTGGGTTGGACCAGCTAAGCCATGTGACCTTTCTCCTATTGGTCATCTAGATTGACTGAGCTGAGCCATTTAACCTCTTTCATATTGGTCCCCAGCTGCCGTTGCGAACACTACGTGTCGACCGAGGAGTTGTGCAACGCTTCCTGCATCTCAAGGCTCCCACATGTCTCTGCCAGGCAGGCTGTGGATGGGCGGCTCATGCTGATGCTGGGGGGAAAAGATGGACACCACAGTCATACTACGGTGAGCTGCAGGGCAGATACATTCATGGGGCTGCCTGCATCCTTGGTCGGCATTATGCTTTGGAAATGGGAAGAACCTCAGCTAAGAAAAGTGCTATTTAGGCTAAAAATATGTTGGCATTGTAATTACAAGTAATTATAAACTTGGCATTGATATGTATGTGTTTTCTAGGGGGGTGATTGCTCTTCTCTATAGTGTTAATTGGAAGCATCATATTTTCACTTTAGAGCCAAGCAGAAAATTTCATTTCAGTTGTCAAAGGGGAATATAGCCTCCGATCCTCTGTCCCAATTCCCCCAGATGATACAAAACATCTTGGGCCCTGACGTCCACATGAAGGCCACAGGAAACGCCTACTTTGTCCAGTTTGACCCAGACGGAGTGTTCGGGTGGATTATGACCAACGAGAAGCTAATTGACACCTTGCTCTCAGGTTGACCTGCATATCAAGAAAAATGTCAAACCTTTGACATCTATTAGGCTGGTTTTGAGTAGCTTGTTTCACTGTTTACTTGCAGGACCAGTCAAAAACGTCTTCAGAGAGTCTTCATGGAGGGCAGATACTAAGTCTAAAAGTGTATATCCTTCTACCCAACTGCCCCGCGTCCCCAACCCTCTCACCTGCCTCTCGCCCAATGACATGCTCATCTTCCAGCTCACCATCAACTATTCCGGTAACCCTCACTCCATGATGCTGCTGTTGAGGTTTGTTGATAGGTAGGTGACTCCAAAGGTATCTCCTTGCTTTCAGACCGTAATCTCAGTCACTTTCCAGTATACCAGAAGGACCACCTCTTCAGCACCAACCCTACCTGGGACTTCGGGGCCTTCAGACGTTTAGGACAACTTATCAAGCACAGTCATTTCAACATCACGTGGTATGGTTGTGGGTAGAAGATCAGTGATCCGATTCTGAGATACATCATTTATTTGAAACCTTCCCCAAAATAACTAGCTTGACTGAAGTGACTCAAAGATGCAGAGATCTAACCAGACCTCACCCGGGGTTCTCCTCTCTGCCTACCTCCACTTGGCCAAGGTTCGCCCATGTGTTCGCTGAGCCGGGGGCATACGTATTTCTGGATAACAGCGCACCAGCCCGGAGCCTGGTGGTGGTTGTGAGTGACCGCGGTGTGGAATGCGACCCAGCTCCCTTCCGGCCATCCTCCCCAGAGCAGCTGGTCCGTCTTGGCGTGAAATGGCAGCGCCAACCCAATCTGCTGCCAGCCCGGGCCGCCATTGCAGGTATGCCAGTCTGCCTCGGAAATGTACTTGGAGAAATGGGAGGGAACCTTGGATTTTTTTGTCATCTTCAGGTGTTCTGGGCTCCATTGGACTGCTGATCGCTGTGCTCATCGCATCGGCTCTGTTCTTGGACTTCCGCCGTCGGGGCGGGGTCATCTTAGCCCCATACAAACCTAGGTGGAGAAGCCTAGGGGAACCAAGGCTCCATGCAAGCTGCAGCCGCCACGGGTCCGTAGGTGTGAAAAGGCAGACTCCTTTCCATTTAGGAGCTTTTCTACAATAGTCTAAATCTTGTCTGCTTCCTCATCCTTGCCATAACAGCCCAGCTCTCCTGGGGTGTCGAGGAGCTGGAGAGGGGGCAGAGGCTGAGGAGAAGCTTATCAGCAGAGGAGGTGACACAGCAATTTGTTACCCTCCCAGCTTCTTAGTCCTATTAGCATTAGCATAAATGTCATCAATGGTTTCAAAGCAGTTATAAAATGGGATCTGTAGAGTGTCTTATGTGCTGGTGAATGAGATTTCGTAGATGCTTTGGTTGCTCTCCTGTTAGGGAGCCAAATAATACTGTAGTGTGGTCACTATGTAACAGGACACAAGGCGGGGCGGCTGGAGCTGGAGGAGTTCAATGTGAGGACTCTGTACGACAAGCTGGAGGACCAGAGTCTGCATCTGGCTTCACAGCTGGCCTGCTACCGCAAGGAGACCCAAGAGTTCTACAAGAATATCCACCAGCAGGCTGATGCCCTAAAAGTAGGAAGTGGGGGTGCTGAGAGGGGGGGGGTATGGACACAACCAGATCCTCTATCTCTGTATTAACTAAATAACATAACATTATGCTCTTCAAAAGGTTTTCCCTGTCAGTGAGTTCACAGTAAGGCCATAACATCAAAAACACCTCTGGTTCATGGTGACTGTTCTGTGTAGAACCTCATCCTGAACATGGATGCTGTTAAGGTGGGTAATATGAAAGACAAGTTCGCTCTGAAGGCGGCAGGCAGTGTCCCTGGTGGTGATTGGACGACAGAGCAGGATGGCCCCGCCCACGGGGAGGAAACAGAAGGTGAGTTATTTTCAGAAATGCTTCCAAGCTGATTTGTCCTCCAGTGTTTTTATTTTGAAGTGAAGGCTGTGGCTGCAGTATCTTGTCCTTCTTGAAGTCTCTTTTAATGACTGCTGTGTGGCCTCCCACCAGACCCCGCTGTGCCAGTGATGGGGGTGTTCCTGAGAGCTCTGGGGGAGCTGTTGTGCCGAGACACCAGTGAGTGCTGGCCACAGCGGGACACGGCTGTGCATCTAGGCGGGAGTGTGGTGCACAACAGGTCCACACAGGTAACCACAGCCCCCTCACTGTCCTGGGATACCTCCTGCCCCTACCAATTACAACCTAGGGACCCTGTGTACTTCTGTACGTCCACACAAGTCTGAAAAAGTCCTGGAATTCCACAGGACTTCCGCGACCCTTTGCAGCTATCTATGACTAACATGACTGGGCATAAACCAGCAGAGGAGATGAAGCCTCCTCTTCTGGATTCAGGTGGGGCTCCCTGTCAGGGTGTGGATCTCACATGGCTGTGTTCACGTGTAAAGGGAGACTGAACAGACTGACTGTTTCCTCAGCACACCTACCTGCTACAGCTCCCTGTCTGAGTGAGAAGGACTTCTCCAGGCTTGTGGCCCTGACCCCTCTTTCCAGAACGCTACAGGAGATACAGGACTCCCTCCAGAACCTCCCACGCCAAGAAAAAGGTTTATGGAGTTTTGGTTCCAATCATGACACTCTGTATTGACTTTTGATGAAAACACACGTCTAAACTATGTCTTCATAGCAAAATAAATGTCCATGTATTGCTAAATATTGCAGATATTTCGGACGACTTGTTGCAAAGCCCCGAGGGACGGCTTGTCCCGTGGGCTCTGGATAGGCTGTCCCCACGGCACTTCGCCGTCTTCCTGTTTGGCTGTGACATGGTGCGCCGGCTGTGCGACAGCCACGGCTTCCCCCGGGTAACGCTGCTCCTGGCCAAAACAGTTCCTGTCTCACGCCGGCCGGACCTACAAGGACCCTGCTGCCCAGACTTCCACTACGACCCAGACAACCAGATCCTCTATCTGTGCAAGGCCACGCTGGAGGATGTGGGCCAGTTCACCGCCACTCTCCTGCAATCCATGGCCTATGTTTTCTCTGGTAACAAGACTTTCACTATTGTTTTTTTTACAAGGTTGCCAACTTTCGTCACCTGAAGTGAGATTTTCAGTTTGGACTGGAAACCCGATTCGGACTACGCATGCGCAGATATTTTGCCATTTTCACTTGTTACTGCTTCACTGTTGCTCAAATTTAAGATTTGATGATTTTTTTTTCAAGAAATGAAGACTGCTACTTTTACAGCCTTTAAGGCTTCAGTATAATACTCATATAAAAACCTGGTTATGTCTGATAGTTAAAATCAAAATAATAAATAAGTGAAGTACAACTTATTTTCCAAATAATAAATATGATAAGTGATAAGTAAAATTTTTAAAATAAAATTCTGTACATTAATTAAAACATACATTAATTGTAATTCAGATAAGGACATATGGACTTCCCTCGCAAAACTTTTGCATTAATTTGCGATAATTTTGCGTTCCCTCGCAATAGTTTATGAGGCTGAAGTTGGTTTCAAAACCTTAATACCATCTGGTAGAGCAGGTACTACGCGTACTAAATCTAGAGTTTGAAGATATTTTTCTGCAGAATTTAAAAAATAATGCCCTCAGAAATGTACATATTTCACAATAAGACCCATTGAAAATTTATCTGGTCAACATCAAAACGTCTCTTCAAAACCTTAATACCATCTGAAAGACCAACTTTTGCACTTACTGCGTTCATATAAATTGCTGTGAATATGGCAGATGTATTTAAGGTGGAATGGATTTAGCAAATAATAAACTGCCGTATAAGAAATTAGCTTCAGCCTCATAAACTATTGCAAGGTAATGCAAAACTACTGCGAGGGAACGCTAAAGTATTGTGAGGGAATGCAAAACTACTGCGAGGGAACGCTAAAGTATTGTGAGGGAATGTAAAACTACTGCGAGGGAACCCTAAGTATTGTGAGGCAATGCAGAACTATTGCGAGGGAACGCTAAAGTATTGTGAGGGAATGCAGAACTATTGCGAGGGAACCCTAAGTATTGTGAGGGAATGCAGAACTATTGCGAGGGAACACAAAAGTATTGCGAGGGAATGCAAAAGTATTTAAAAAAATATTTTCCCTCCCCGACCGCTTAGGGGTTCCGTAAATAAGTGATCAATACAAACTATTTTGAAATAAACTGTAACAAACCCAATAATAAAAATGAGCAGCTACCGTAAAGCAGTACTTAGCGAAAATGATGTAATTTATGCATGCATAGTCCAAATTGGGTTTCTGGTCCAAATTTAAATTCTTGTAAGCAACAGTTTTCTTACCTTGTAAATAGTTTGTAGGGTTTGCAAAGTACCCCAACATTTTTGATTTAGCTCATTTTAAGTTTGTAATGGAATACTAGGTTTGGCGTGAGATTCCTTCCGTGAAAGCGCGAGTCACACCAGCGCGAGAGTTGGCAACCCTGATTTTATTGTTGCTACAGGAAGTACTCATCCACCATTCTGTACAAGGTTTTGTGAATCAGCCTAAAAAATGTTCCAGGAAAACTTGAATATATTTCACAATTTCATTTTCATTAAATGCCCATAGCTATGATCATGATAAGCACTTTTAAGATGGATGGATACATTTTCAATGAATATTGTTTTGCATCCAAAATCATATTACAGGTCCTCAGTCACAGGAAACATAAAAGCATTTAAATCATCACAGCTTAAATTCTGAGATGGGGGTATTACATGTGTCCTTTACAGTATAAATGCTCCCCCTTATGGTTAACGGTTTCTCTGTATGCAGTGGAATCCTCACCAAGCTTCATGGAGGCTCTCCACCGTGCTGTTTCTGCACTGGGCCTGCTGCTCTTCCATGCCTCCTTCAGCAAAAGACACAACGATATGGTAATGGGTTCACCTCTGCCGAAACCGAGGGGCCCCAACTCTGCTACACTGGCGGATTCAGCCATGAGCATGACTTTTACAGGACGGGGAGACAGAGGAGGGCGTGGCCGGCTCTGTGCTGGACAGCATCCTCAGCCTGACCATTCCAGTGGAAACGCAGTTCACGGAGCAGCTGCTGGAAGAGAGGTGAGTGTCCTGTCCCGCCAAACCAGGCCCAGCAGCACCACCGCCGTCCGTGCTAATAAGCATAACCCAACTTATTCTACATTAGCCAGTCAGCATTAATTCATCTCATCCTACAGGCTGCAGAAATTCAAGTATTTCCAGCTACGGCAGCACCTGAGAGACCTGAAAACTCAACCGACAAACGGCGTTGGAGATGGTGGGTGTTCTTAACTGCTTTTCTGCAGATAAGAGAGGGAGAGGACTTTCTGTTGCTCTTCAGACAGGAAGGAGATGACTTCTAGATAGAGAGCACTTCTTCTTGTTCCCAATAGACAGCGAGAACTTTGCCTGGCATGGGGCTAAAACCTATGAGCTAAAATTCTCTTCTGAGCATGTTTTTGTCTTCTGAAACAGAACTCGGACCCAAAGGGCTGGATTTCCAAGAACAGGTACTGAGGGGCGAGAGTCGTGGTTTGGTTTGAGTTGTGCGGAACAGAAGGCCCAGCTCTCAGGAGCCGATTTCATAGGTCCCTGCTTTGCCGCCTTGCCACAGGAGCGTAACGTGGAGCAGGAGATAGACCGCCTGAACAGCATCTTCCTGTACTTAAGTGCCCGACTCCTGGAAAGAGGAGAGACAAGCAGAAGGGCACAGGAGCCGGAGAAAGCCGGAAAGAGCTCAAGGCAGACAGGAGGGCCCTTTTTGGTGAGCAGGAATTGAATATTGATGATCATGGTAATAATGATGACACTGAACAGCTGCATTCCGCTTCGTTAGTTGTCGATCGCTGGCCTCACAGCGACATCCCCATTGCAGGCGGGGGTGGAGTCAGGCCTCAGTCGGGGCAGCACCCTGCTGCTGACGCTGCAGCGCCACTGTGTGGCCCGGAGGCTCAGCGACATGCATCGCAGGCTGACCCAGATCAGGCTTACCCAGGACAACACGCCTAAGCACAGAGGCCAGGAAGCTGGCACACAGGAGCAAGACCACCACGTAGCGGGCACTCCAACAGCAGGGGGCCAAAGACCGGAGCTCCCTACATTGGAGCTCCACACATCACATGACCCCATGCAAGAGCTCCAAAGTCCTGGTGACCCCATACAAGACCTCCAGGCAGGGGGGCAACACAACAGAACAGCTCCAGAGAGCTGACAGCCCACCTTCGCACAGGTCTCTTTTTGAGCCAGAAACTGAGCACTGGGGCAGCACAGTGGCCGCCTCAGATCTCTGGGACTAGGGTTTGAGTCTCTGCCATGGCTTCATGTGTGTGGAGTTTGCATGTCCTCCCCGTGTCTTTGTGGGGTTTCCTCCGGTTTCCCTCCACTACCCAAAAACATGCTGAGGTTAATTGTAGTTACCAAATTGTGGGTAGATGTGAACGGTGTGTCTGTCCTGCGATGGGCTGGGTTATCTGTTCCCTGCTTTGCACCCGTAGCCTCCGGGATAGGCTCTGGACCCCCCCGTGACCCTGAACAGGACAAGTGGTTACAGAAAATAGATGGATGGAGACTAAAAACTCAGACAAAAGTAATCTTTGAAAAATTACAAAAGGGGGGAAAGTCCCAATGCAGCTGCCTTGGCTCAAAGCACCAGCTAGTCAGCAACAAGCAGAACATTCACGTTCCAGTTATGCATGTAGCTCAGCAACGATAATTCACAAAAACCAAAATAAAAGCCTTCAATGTCCCTTTTGTCGAGCTACAGCAAAGACTCTTCATTGTCTCTGGGCGCCCGACGCGGGCCTACAGGAAATTCCTCAGCTTAAGAAGGCCGAAGGGGGCAGAGCTCATTGTGCTGAACAGTGCTGTGTGTCACACGGGGTCGCCCTCAGAACTCCCCGGAATGCTGCCGCCTGCCCTAGGGATATGTGGCACGATAAGTCACCACCCCCCTTTCCCAGAGGATGGGGGGGGGTGTTAACATGATCCTCCCAAAACCGTGCTCACTGCACCATAAGGGTGTGTCTCTATACTGGTGCCTTTGAGGGGGGCTGGCATTTTGGGTGACAGAGGAGTCAGTGTCCCATGAGCTGAGAGGGGACCTGTTTGTGTCGGGGTGGGGGTTTGGGGGGGGTGTCACAGTCAGCAACAGTGGTTATGCGCTCTACCCAGCTCCTTTCCCTTGGATTAAACACAATGTGCCCCTGACACCCAGCCAGCCTCTGGCACAGAGACAAGAGCATTCTGGGTACTTACATTTAATTGCTTTCCCTTCTTGTAACAAAAAAATATACAATGAAAAAGATTTAAGATCTGTAGAATGTGGGCCGATACATACGTGACGATGTCACAATAAAGGCATTGCAAATATGAGTGTTGACATCTACCTGTTGCCAGGACAGCTGGCAGCACAGCTGCTCCTGTCACATTGTTTGTACCCCCCCCCCCCGAGATAAATAGACAGCTGTGACACCCGAGAAGGCTGGCAGGTCACACGGCAGCCCGTGAGAGGGCCGGGTCCCGGAGCCATTCCCCAATCCGGGCTAGCAAAAGGACACGTATGCACACACGCGGCGGGTCCTCGAGGCCTGCGGCGGTAAGTCCGCGCTGATGCCTGTTTCGGTGATGGTGGGGGGGGGGGGCAGGCTTCGCACTGCTGATGAGTCTATGCACAAATCAGCTGACTTACTGACTATAGATGAGCTGGGAAGACTGGTGTGAACACAGAAAATGGCACATTAAGATGCACCCAACGGCCACCTGATTACAGACACCTAGCTGGCATTGGGTAAGACGCAGAACTGCTTCGATGGTAGGTGGAATGTGGATTCAGAGAAGCCTTTCTGCACACATCTGAAGTACTGTGCTTTTATTCTGCGCTTGTGGCCTTTTTGTTAGCTTTAGTCTGGTTATTCTTCTCTGACCTCACTCATTAACAAGGTGTTTTCAGCCACAGAAATGGCATTGACTGGATGTATTTTGCTCATAACTATTCACTGTAAACTCTTGACACTTCAGCGCATAAAAATCCTTGGTAGAGTGGCTGTCCCTGACATTCTAGAGCTACTGCACTGGGCATCAGCAATCACATCATGTTCAAAATCACTTAGATCAGATGTCCTAGTTCAGCTGAACAGTCATTGAACCTCTTGACTCTGTCTGTGGGCGTGCTTAATAAACTGCCCACTGAGTGAATATTACAATAAAGCTTCAATAATATAAAACAGACTTCAAATTACCATACATACAAAGTATATTGCAGCTATAGGTTATATATATGACTGTATTCTGTTTCATCCATGAACAGCTATATGGCTTTACATGTGCAGAATTCTTGCTTATTTATAATTCTGATTCCAAAAAAACAGTCTGCGATACTTTTCGGGTGCATTTCTATACAGCTTAGTGCGATTTGTGTGTGTGTGTGTGTGTGTGTGTGTGTGTGAGACACTCCTTCATCACCATAGACAATAGTCTGGTGGGGCCTGACCGCTTGAACCCCCCACTGTTGACTCCAAAGAGAGATGGTCGCGACGTTATTTTCATTAAACTATCTCTATGGAAGCAATAGCCCCATGGAGTGTAAAGTTACTTTTCACCAGTGGAGATTTGATTTAATCATGCAGAGCTGGTCCTGTGATTGCTTAGTGCTCACACTGCAGCTGTGCAGTAATTATTTAGCTCGCATGCTGGAACTGTGTTGGACTAAGCAAGTTGGAGTTACTAAACATACTGTAACTGCTTTGATCATTTAGTAACAGTGTTGTAACTGTGTTGCACTTAGTAAACACACCATGTTTTTAACATGTAGTAATCATGCTGTAACTGCATTTTGATCATCATGCTGGAATTGTGACGCATTAGTGCTATTTTGATATTGTGATTGTGCTATAACCATGCTGTAAACGTTCAGTAATCTTGTCATTACTGTGGTGTTATGCCATAATCCCTCCAGTCCCCTGAGGCAGTCTTAACTAAATTAATAGACTTAGTCATCTCTATTTAAAAAAACAAACAAACATAAGAGCATCTATATATATTCAGGGTGTATAACTTTAACTTCATTATATAGATTCAGTGTATATAGCTTTAACTTCACTATATAGATTCAGAGTATATAGCTTGAATCTTGACTGGATGCTGCTTGGGTGTGGCTGTGCCTTTTCTGGGGCCTCACACTGCATTCTGCAGTTTCACGGGGACCTGCTCCTCACAGCGACAGGCAGTACACAGTGCCTACTCTTGGGCCTCAAACTGCATTCTGCAGTGTCACGGGGACCAGCTCCTCACAGCTACAGGCAGTACACAGTGCCTTCTATGGGGCCTCATACTGCATTCTGCAGTGTCACGGGGACCTGCTCCTCACAGTGACAGGCAGTACACAGTGCCTTCTCTTGGGCCTCACACTGCATTCTGCAGTGTCACGGGGACCTGCTCCTCACAGCGACAGACAGTACGCAGCATTTCATTTTGCTTCCTTACCCGAATGCCCAGAGTCGTACTGCCTTCTGCACAAAAAGGGTGGGAGGTATGTGTTATCGCGCCGGCTGGGAAAGATTAGAGCGAGGATGCCACACGTCTGTCACAGTCCCTTCTGCAGGCCTCAGCCTTCTGTTAATTAAACTTTTTCTTCAGTGCATAGCATTGTATTTATGCAGAAGCCATTAAATGGACTATCTCTACCAGCTAGTAGGAAAAAATATATACATTTAGCATAGGTGTTAAGCTACAGATACTATATAGTCTATAGTATGTGTATTATGCATTATGTATGCCCTATGAAGCTCTCATCTATAATGAACTATAAACACCTTCATAATGCAGCACAAAGCATACTTAATTCTTATAATGCATTATGAAGGTATTTATAGTGCATTTATAGTAGATGAGACCTTCACAGAGCATCCATAATGCATGAGAAACATTGCTATAATATGTTGTGCCTTTTCATAAACATTTTAGTCGTGATTATAATACTTTATGAATGTGTCACATTCAGCTATTATGCTTTATGAATATGGACTCCATAGAAAGTGTTGCCAAACCTTCTCTGAAAATATGTAGTTAGTGTAAAGCTTTTATGAGTTTTCTTGAGTTATCTGTAGTAGCAAGAATTAAGGAGGAGCAGATGAAAGAGTTTTACCAGCCTTCCCTTAAGGACCACAGGTACCAGCCTAATGGTCCCTATACTGGGGTATGGTTCAGAATGTAATTCAGGCCAGCCACTAATGGAAGGCAGTGAAATGATGCCGCATTATTAACTCAAATCAATTACGTACCTCCTATCCATCTTCATCCCCGGTGGTTGTCTAACAGTCCATCTACAGTGGATTAACTAACTGCTTCCCGTAAAAATAACACCCCTTCATCTTCACAGGCACCCCTAAGGGGGGGCGCCCAAATTGCTGTGTGCACTATATGGGTGTCACAGGTGCTGAAATAACTGCTCAACACATCACAGCTGCAGCAACTGGCACCAAGAAATCCACCTTGTTTCTTATTCAGAGTAAATTTTTTGTTCTTCTTGAAGGAGGGGGATTTTTCTAAACAGTGTTGTGTTGTAACTGGTCTCTGAATCAACATTGGCTATGCTGTTCATCCCAATACAGCAGCTCAGCAAATGAGCTTCAGTTTCTCCCAATTATCTAGAAAGGGATGAAAATATGCCTGCTGCTTTCGGAGTGCTGACACAGCAACCTTTGATGCCTGCATATTCCAGACGACACTTTTCTGTGGGTTACATCATCAATTTTATTGCTGGGCACACCACAAAAAGGCTCTTACATCATCACAAAAGGTTCTTAGGTCATCATAATTGGCTCTTGCATCATAACATTCCACACAGCAACGGGACAACTGTTTTCATGGCATACGGGTGCACTGTCCACATAGATGTTCATTTTGTAGGTAAATGTATGTAGTGCTGCCAACTACCATTACATTATGCTGCAGTAACTTAGAAAAGCAAACGCAATTAGCCAAAGCCTTATGGCCACAGGCAGCGATGATTCAGAGGTTAATTTTAGCAAGACCCTGGTCCAGAGGACCCAATTCCTAAAGAGGCGCTCAATGCGTCCAAGACACCCTGTCTTGTTTATCTCACTCTCTCTTGGTCATATATGTAGACCAGACACCAGATGAGCCCCCCGCCCCCCTCCGCGGTTGTCACCTCACCCTCCTAAGTGTGTGCACGCCCACACATCTCAGAGCACAGCAGCAAAGCCCTTCCAGTACGTGAATTCTGTGTGAACGTGCTTTTCTAACCTCCTGCCTGCTTCAGTCTGGGGCCTGAGTCCTGTTTGGGTCTGATCCACCTGTCACTGCATGTAACGGTTACCATGGAGCCCTCATCTTCTGGATATGGTGGCCACCGGGGGCATGACTTACAGCCCGGCTGGCGGGGTGTTGGTACCTTGGCCACCCCCTACTTATTATTTATGCTTTTCATTTTTTTTTTATATAATAGCCATGCAGAACACGCTATTATCAAACAATGCATTGTTTCTTCACCAGGGTTAGCTTGTTACCTATAAGGACAGTATTATATAAACACCCTTACAATTCAAGAATAATCAATCATGAACATTTAAATCCTTCTCTTATTATCCCTAATGTTTCTAGGATTAAGGGGAGGATTTTAAATGGCAGAGCAGCCTTGGAGTTAAACACCTGTGTAGTTACACAGGAGATCTGCCTTCACCGTACCAAACAGTGGGCTACCAGAGTCTGAGCACAGAGGACAGGAATGACAGAGGCAAGTGTAAGCATGGGCACAGTGCAGGCCTCCAGACCTGCGATCAGTAGAGCCCCCCCCACCCCCCCTCCCCACCCCTCAAACTTGAGCACCATCAGTGTGCACCCTGACGTTTGCACTCACATTTACATGCCGGACATGCATCAAAAAAGTATCTTTTGTCTCAAATGTAATATACATCACTTTATATCAATAGTGAAACCATGTTGACCTCAGGGAAGTGGATCTTACAGAGCCATAGTGAATGTTCAGGCACTTAGGCTGCTCCCCGCCCTGTCGCTAACAGGGTTATGCAACCATCCGGCTGGGGGGGAGTACTCGGTGCACTTCGCGTAAACAGGCATGTTGGCACTGTGGCTCTACGTGGGCATTACCATCCCCTTGTGCCACTATTAATGATTCGCAGCCCCTTCAGCCTGCCCATGTTTACTCATGCTCTCAAGCCGATACGATGTGATTGGTTCAGTGGAAGGTGTTTTCCCCATCAAAGCTCCCAAAGCTTTTAGGATGAAGCCGGAGACTGATCACGTCAACAATCGATAAGTAGCACTTTGCTAAAAGCTACCAACACACAAGTAACACCAGTTTATCATGAAGTGTTTCAAATGCGTAAGAAACAATTCTGGGTTGGTCAGAAACAAGTGTCGGGCAAACTGAGGTGCCCATTTGTAAATTTTACAGCTTTTCCCCATTTATAGATGTATACAGCAAGTACACTAAAACATACTGTATACTGAGTTTCCATCTATATAAAAGTCATTTCATTTTATGAGCATTAAGACAAAAGCTTTGTTTTAAACATCTCTTTCCTAAATTGTAATTTATATCTTCTTATTTCAACTTGGGATTAGGCACACGCAGAATTCCGTGTGTCTGACAGTAACTGTATTCAGAATCCAACATTACAGAAGTGTTAGATTTTAAATTTTATATCACTGATGATTCCTGTGATTATATGCAGCTGAGGGGTAATTGTGAAACATCAATGTTACTATCTGCACTACTGAGGACAGATGTCCGACTCAAACAGCCAATGTCCAGTGAAAAACATCTTGCGTTTAGTTTGTATGTACCTACTATTAAGAAACGTATTATATAGCATACAAATGACTTTGTCAGCAATTAACTCCAGAACAAATGCCATCTTCAGTTGTTTCTGGTACATTTTTTGTAAGAGACACAAGTTTAGTAGACGGGAAGGAGCAGACAGACACGAATCCCTCTGAGAAAAAACAATAGCTCCGCGTCTGCCAGTTGGAGTACGTACAAGTGCTTGCGCATGCGCACAAGCGGAAATATTCTGGACACGTTAAGTGGCTGAGCGCTTAGACCAGAGACAAAGAGCGAACTCTTCAGCGGAGACACACTATTCGGATTATTTTTCTTTTTTCATGTAAACTGATTAAACTTTACAGCCTTTTTCCTTATTATCCTAAATTATTCCGAAACAATTCTTGTTTTTGTTCGTGAATGGACATGATAAACATCGGCTTTTGTTCTTTTTAAACGCGATTGATATATTCGCTATAATTAGTACATATCTAATTGCTGTCGCGTACTTCAGCTTGAGTGCACAGATCTCGTTTTCCCACTCACCATGGAAACAGCTATGAAACAATATTAACCTAAAAAAAAAAGCCATGCACATAGAAGTTCACCAGCGAGGCACTGGTGGATTTAACGTAGGAAAAAAACGGTGATTTTTGTTTTGTCATTGAAGGATGCCTTAATTTAAAAAAATAATGGCATAATTTACCAGTCTGATCCAATTACCATCGGATGAAAAATAGAGCAAAAGAACAGAACAGAAGTCTCCCGAACCGATACTTTTAGGTGATTTTTTTATTTTTCCAACAAGTAGCCTAACGAGCTGTTGAAGGCGCTCTCCGTGGTTCTGAAGAAGAAATCGCGCTCTCCTGTTTATTTGATGAGCAGGCTTTTTCTGCGACTCTTAAGCCAATATTTATAGGAAAGCGCAGATTTACGGCCGAAGGCATCGCCTGTGGGAGCCGGGAGCGCAGTGCGCGTTTTGCGCACATTATCCCGCAAACGCGCAGTCTGACCGCCGCGCTTCTCTCCCAGCAGGTCCGCGAAAATGATACAGACCAGGACCGTCCTCTGCTCCCTAGCCGTTTTGATCTCGGCGGGTAAGTGCTTTGTTCATTAAGCTCTGTTTATAGGCGATAATATGTGGCATATGTACTTTTTAAAACACAAAACCAATCGTGCCTGCTGAACTTTTAGTATTTGTTTACTTCATACACATGGGAGGCGTGGTCGCAAATATTAGCTTCCACTATGAGTGGATTTCGCGTCTATCGTTTTAGCAAAACGGTCATTTCATCGGTCTTTTATAGATCCGTCTGGCTTTTTGGATTGACAAGAGCTGGGAATGATGCCTGTGAAAATGCATGTTCAGAACTGCGCTTTAAACGTTTAATTCACACAGAAAAAATTGCGTTGGTTTAATTTCATCGGACGTTACACGTCTCAGAACTGGACACATGTCTGCTTGTGATGCACGATTATGTACTAAAAATGAAAATGAATGATGTAGAAGTTTAAATTGCACACGTAGACAGCCCTTCGAGATTTTTATTTATAGAAACAGGCACACTATCGTTTCTGAATCACAATCACCAGAAATTGCGTTGCAAAGCATAAAGTGTAGTATAGGATTAAATTATGTTACATATTAGGCATTACATCAAAAAGCAGACTGTGTGGTCTCACAGAAACCAAACCCCGTCTGAAATGCCCTGAAACAAGGCGGGGGTAACACAGATCGTCAGTTTAACCCGGATTTACTGAACCGTTTGACTGATTTCTATAAGACTATATAGCCGAGAAATATTTAGGCCGTTTCACGACACTTTTTAAAGGTACATTTTTTAGCTAACTGATTCTACCACCCATCATGTTTCATACTGGTTTTTACACTATTATCTGCAATACTCTTTTGCCTATGCAACGTGCTTTTTACATTTTTATTTATCAACAGGTGGCTTCAAATGCATATCTATTATGTTCACGTTTAGAAAATACCCAGCAACAATACTACAGGCTGTAAAGAAATAAAAAGTATTTAACAGGAAAAGCGCAAGTGCACTTTAGGATCTGGAAAGCCACATTGTACTTTGTTTAAAAGTCACTGGTACAGATGTACATTTACTAAATTTTGACATCTTATCAATAGCGATTGTATGTATACTTAATGACTCTCATAACATTATATTATTACAACTGACTGGGAAAATAACCATTATGTGGCACTATTGCTGTTCTACAGGTGGCAGAGTTTTATAATTCCCAATTCCTGAGTTTTAATATTTAAGATATTCTCGCAATACACATTTTAATGACATATAGGCCTTTAACATTTAATCAAATAAACAAAATGGATGACGACGAGGTGTACTTCTCATCCGCAAGTTGTAAAAGGTATAATTTCCGAAACGTGATTTAAATGTAAGCCTTAAAAACATAAATAAAAGTTAGTAGTCCTGACTGAAGGCAAAGACAACAAATTAAAATAAGTGCCAAGGCATTTCATTTTAATTTAAAGGATGTGCTAGGTATAAGGTAGGGGGACGCAATCTCGGGATTAGCCTGCGTCCGGGGTGCGAGTTCTGCTGTTTGATCGCTACAAAGCCATGCAGGAATGCAGTGTATGGGGGGATGTCTGAATCAGAGATGGGTATGTAAATGAGGCAGCTAAGCAAAGCACACAGTGTATGAGGC
>JAODKN010000038.1:11571313-11582400 GCA_026774425.1 Petrocephalus zakoni
CTCAAGATTTGCATGTTAGCATGAATTTTAGAGTTGATGTGCATGCATGCTATCACATCTGTCTACCTTTGAAAACTGAAAAAAAAACAAGAAAAAAATGCACAAGTCACATGTGCCGGGGGCGGAGCGAGGAAGCATAGTCAGGAATCCAAAAGATGAGGTGAACGAAGATTTATCCTTGATACAAGCAGGGAACAGCACAGGACAGCGTAACAACGTCAAGAAACAGCTGGTAAACACAGGAATTCACATGAGGGTAATGAGGGGGCGTGGCACACAGGAGGATCGGACGGGCATGGTGTGACAACATGCTGCGAAATATTTAATATCTGTTAATTTTATCTATTTTTGTCTTGTGGGTTTTTGTAGCTCTATTGTATCAATCCAACAAAACTGTCACAACCTCTACTGTCTAATACTTTCCCTTACTAAGATTCAAGCTTCCACTCACCAGTGCTGATGGGTGCAGTTCTATCCAGCATTTTCCCCCAAGACAATAAGCATGACTCCAATTAAAAGGGAAATTATCAGGCAGCAGGCAAATCTTAGAGCAGTCAAGGTATAAATATAATGAACTAAAAAGAAGAATAATTTCCCAAGGATGTACACAGGCCAGGGAAGAAGGAGGTAAAAAGCATCAGCCCCATCTCAGAACACACCCTACGCACTCAGCAGAATCAATCTAGGTCTGACGAATCAGATGCAAGACAGTGGCTCCGCGCCAGATGCAGAACCACAGCGGGAGTCTGTACCTCTGTGTGCTGGGTGTTTGAGACAGTTTTAGGTTTCTGAGCAATGCTCGCACCTCGACCCCTTTCCATTTAGCGACCTATATTAATGACACACGGACCATGCAGCTCCCTGCTAAACTCTGAGACTCCTTTCAAAGTGCAGCAAGAAGCTAACTTAGCAACGACACATTCTGACAGATGGGTCCCGAGCTCTTTCCCACATTCCCAGAAGTCGTAGCTAATTTTTTTGTTCATTTCTACTGGACTGCACGGTGAATAGAACCTCCAGCATATGGAAATAGTTGTGGACCATATTTGCTGGATTCTCTGCCTTTAGGCAAATTATCATAAAATTCATTCATTCATTCATTCTTTCTTTCTTTTCTATACCAATTATCCTGTTTTTGGTTGAGGGGGTTTAGAGCCTTCCCTAGAAAGAAGGGGGACTGGGAAGGGGCATAACCCCGAACAGGGAGAACTGGTTTTATTGCAGCTGGTACCTTTGGTGGACTCCCCATAGATACCGACCCACTGACCTCCATCACTGCCCACTGTTTATTCTGTGCTGCCTGCCAGCAGAATCGATTCTCTAACTGGAGAAGGTGGAAGGTGATCGCTAGCTGAGACCTGAAGCCGCTGCCTGGGCTGGGGGCCAGCAGACTCGCTCTCTGCCGCATCTTTGCTTTCTAAATAACCTCATTATTTTCCACAAAATGGACTTGTGCATCATTAACTAGCTTTTCATAAGTTATTGAGCAGACTCTGTTGCTATGGTCCATCGTGCGTCTTCACGCTTAGCAAAGTACAGAAATGACTTCCGGCACTGCCCCGGGCAGCTGCCTGCCTCAGCAGCCCCCTGCTGCTTCTTTGTTTTCTATCATATTTCTATATCGCAAATTCGTGCTTTTCTTTGCAACTCAAAACACAAACTACCAAGACAGGGAACTGGAATCTGCTCCTCCTTTGTAAAGCTGCCTTATCTTGGAGCACCTTTAGCCACCAGCTCATGTCACCACAATGTGGTAAGAAGCGCTCATTGAGATCCTGCCTACCTGCTGCCAGCAGACACAACAAGGCCTCCTCCCCAAGTGCTGCTCCCCACTCCCAGGAATAACATGCAATGTGGTGCTATTTGTTGTTTAATTGCTCAGGGGACACAAAAAAGTTTTTTTAATTGAATTGAATTGAAATTACTTGTTTACTTTCTGTTTTTCAGAATTTTGTTTGTGTTCTGGAAACTTTTCAATTTGTTTGCACTACGTTTCCTTGCTTGCACTGTGTCCTGCCTTTGCACCATTAAATGTATGTTCATCTGTGCTCCACATTCCTTGCTACTGCATGTACAAGAGTTTACCTAAACTGCCCTGTCTTTCGTTTACCTAATCTAATCTAACATCTGACCACCTCTCCAGCACCAAGGTGTTGGTATCCAACACTTTCCCTCATGTCACATGGCAGTGAGATTATGCTGAAGATCATTAAACCTAAATGAAAGCTGTACATAGAAAGGACAACTGGCTGATGAATTCGGTACAAAATATAGCGATCAGAATCACTGACAGAAAATCGGAAAACTATGCAATACCCGAAGGAGATCAACATGTACTTTATTTATGATTGAAAAAGAATTTTGTTGTGAAACTATAGAATGTTCCCAACAAAGGGGTCACCAGAATCCCACTGTCCCACTGAATGATATTTACGCAATGGACAAGAAGCTACAGCCAGGACAGAATATGCAAAAGCAGTTTCTAGAAAGTTAAGGAATAAGACGAGGTCACACATGGCCATAAGTATTCCGCTTGTATATATAATGGGAGAAGCTGGACTGGCAGAAGAAAACAGAAGACTCAAGATTAGTGGAAGAAGGACCTACACCCAACAAATCCAAGTGCTTTTCAACCCGGGCCTTGGGTCCCCCTACCAGTCTGTGTGGGCTGTTTGGGGTTCCCCGAGGACTGGGTTGGGAAACATGGAGTTAAAGAACAAAGCAAAAATATGGGACTGCAGGGACATGAGGAAAAACTTACAACCATGAGATCAACAGTTAACTTTACTTTAGTGAAGGTCAATAACAAATAATCCAGGAGTCAAGAAAATGCAGCAGACTGGCACCTGACAGGGCTTTGATGATCTAGACGAGAAACCTGCTGACAGCTCAATGAACTACTATCATAATTGTGACTTTTCACTGATGTGAAAGCTGGACTAAAAAGAAGTAGGACAGTTTGCCTTAGAATTCTGGTCCTGGCAAGAACACCAAGGACAAGAAGAAGAAGAAAGAAAAAAGCTGGTAGATTTTTGATCAAATCAGCTTTGAACTTTCATTTGAAGCAAAAATAGCCAGACAGAGCTGTCTTATCTTAGGAGTATTATGAGAATACATAGGGGGTATTTTACAAAGCAGGATTTCTGCATTAGCTGAATAACTTAAGCCAAATTTATTGTCTAATAGGAACGTCACTCCCTTCTCCTCCTACTGGACAGTTTTGATCTTTGGCTTAAGTTATCCAGCTAACTGGGAAATCCTGATTTGTGGAATGGCACCCTGGTTAATTTATAAAAGATCATAATGCTTGGAAAATCTGAAGTCTAAAGTGGAAGAGGATGATGCATCAACATGATGGATGGACTCAACAACAACAATAGTAGAATAGTAAAAGTATGGATAACACTTTCTATGAAGCCCATATTCCTGAAGCCTAATAACTGTTCTTATAATTCATTTTAATTATTATTATTGATACCTTTATTAGTCCCCGTGGGGAAATTGCCTGCTCACCTCCTTTTAGCCTTCAGAATGCATTATAATGGTTAGTATAAGAATTAAGGATGCTTTGTGCTGCATTATGAAGGTGTAGATTGGTGAGACCTTCATAAAGCATTCATAATGAAAAATACATATGACCATAAGGTGTTATGCCTTTTTATCAATGGTTATAACTGGATTTATAATACTTTATGAATGCATTCAAATTCATTATGAAGGTACAGAATGTGTAATCCAGTATGACTGCTTTAATGGAAGTGTTACCAAAGTATGTCCTGTATTTGTAAATTTCACTCTTATGAATGCCTGATGCAATCAGCTCCTAAGATGGACTCAGAAGGCTAATTTAGTCATTTATTAGTGATATCTTGAAATCCTTAAATCAGTACAAAATACAGCTTTTCTGAAAGATCTGATCTCATTACTCTGAGGGGCTCCCACGTCTGATAGCCACACCCTGACATGATCTTTCATGGAATGAGGGGGACCAGCTCACTTCCCAGTTCCCTTCCCAGCATGCAGTGCTGTCTGGCTCCATTCGCTGCCGTTGGCCATCGGAATGTTCTTTCCTTTGCCATTAGGGGGCAGAATCTTCACCTTGACACAGACCTTGTGCGAGAAATTCAATCAAATGTTTTTAGTAGACCAGTCTTCGGGAAAAAACACATATTTGCTTCATTCTTTATGCCCATAACATTACGGAATGTTTTTTGCCACTGGGTTGTTTTGCAAAAATTCTATGGTTTGCGGTGAATGTGGCAGAATTAACCACACGTATGCAAATTGCTTCATCTATAAACATTTCAGGCAGCACAAATAAAAACCGGAGGACACAGAGCCACCGCCATAAATGGGAAACAAATTCAGGGTCAGACATTAATATCGATGTGCCTGCTCCTGTTCGGGACCCATATACACATCCCATCGCACCCATAAATTCCAAACAATGGTGTGCCTGAAATATCTCTCTCCCCACCCCAACAGCTCACCTGGTGGACTCGGAAGGCCATAGTTTTAGTACTTAATTAAAACATTCATAAGAAATAATAATGCATTCATAAAGTATTGCAAACATGGCTATAAAATGTATCAAATGGCATAACACATATGCCTTTTTACAAATGGTTATAGCCATGTTTATAATACTTTATGAACGTTTATAATACTTTAACGTAATGTCTGCAAGCTCTGGGTTCCCCAGGACCATCGCCCCCATCGCCATTACTTTGATCACACCACAACTTTGATTACGAGCTGAAACTAGCTTGTCCTCCTCAGCAGGGGCTAAGTTTACTGAGGGGGAGGTTTGGTCAGCGCTGAGGGACGGATGTCGTCTGACCTCCTTCCTGGCTGAGACAAAGACCTGGCTGGCGGCGGGGTGATAATCTGAGGTCCTCTCGCAGCATAAATCTCGCTGACCAGCAGATGGCTTCCTCGACAACCGTTTCTGGGGTAACGGTCATCGAGACCCATATCTAAGACCTGATGGCCCTGAAGAGTGGATGCCCAGGTAGAATAATGACACACCTGCATGCCGAGATCCCAAATGGGGGTGGAGGTTAGTGCTGTCACTGGAATTCAATGGGGTATGGCAGAGAGGAGGGAGGACAGGGCCCACAGAGAGGAGGGCACACAGTGGCATGGTGGAGAGGAGGGAGGGCTGGTGCCCGCTAACCACTGGATTATATTATTAATGATAATATTATTAAAATTGATTGTATGAAACCTATATACTGTAGGAAAAGCTCAAACATAACTCTGCAAATGCAGTTGCAGATCACACTGCGTAAGTGCTCTCTGAACCAGAATGAAGAGAGCTCACAGCACGTGCTCCTGTACAGCACCAAAGTGCTCAGGCACACCAGAGAACATAGATCAAAGGTGCCTGTGAGCAGCCCCGACTTCCTGCTGCTCTTTTCCAGTGAACCTAATGCGCCTGCTTAGGCTTCATTCAGCACTCTAGGCTGCAACGTTAAAGTCATATAGAAAAATAGAAAAATGACCATATGCCATACTGCTGCACTAAAGTCAAGCCTCACATACTGCAGCCTGATGCAGTGTTTCTTAGACAGAACATCTGCTGCTATGACCTGTGTAATGAAGAATTCAGTTGAGAGGGATTTCAGCAAAACAGAAAAAGCTGTTGGCCAAGCAGGGACTTGGAGAGCTGAGCACTCAAACCTCACCCTCTCCTCTGCTCTCTGCGTGAGGCGAGGCGCAACTCGTGGAATTAGCCGGAAGGCCTCACCTTTAACACTGGGCAAAAAATGTCTTAATTCCCCATCACAGCCGATTCAAAAGCAAAATCAAACTAGCCTCTTCTGACTCTGGCCAGCAGGAAACTGCAGTGTCCAGCTAGATGGAAAAGTGGGAAAACTGAACCATAAACATTGGTTTACTGAAGCCACATGCCAGATTTTTTTTGACCAGGTTTCCAGGAATGCAGTGGTCTTCATCTCACACACAAGAGTCTTACTAAGCAGTAGGTGATTAAAATAATGAAACAAATCCAGGCAACATGGTCATACCGTATCTCCCGGCTTAGAGTCTCTAATCACACCCCTGTGCTGTGCAGAGATGTAAATTTCAGGTCCAGAAAATAAAAATTCAGACCAAGATGTTGTTTTGTCTGGACCTGAAATGTACAGATGTGTGTGAGGTCTGCATCCTCTGCATCTGTTTGTGTGCCTTTCCTTAGGCCACATTCCACAGTCCAAAGACACCCTGTAATGTTATCTCCAAATTGCCTATTGTTTTCTTACCCTGGACCTACATCCTATTTGGAGTGAACCCCCCCCCCCCAACCCCCGATAATGCCATACTGGACAAACGGCTTCAAGATGGATGGATGGACTAAAAGGAGCTGACAAAGAGAGATTGTTTGTTTGAGCTGGATCACAGGGGGACCATGAGGGTGATGGCCATATCTAACATGGCCTGAGCAGATCCAGCTCCTGGAGCACACTGCCGGCTCCTCGGCTAGTAATTTTATGTCCCCAAGAATTACGATTTTTCTTCCCAGCAGTAATCCAGATGATAATGAAACCATGGAAAGGGTAATGGGGGAGAGAGCCCAGCCATCTCCCCACGGAGAAGGAGGCGGGCATCTTGGCATCAAAACCATGTCCTGGTTTGAGCCACTGAGCAGAGGTGTTGATCTCTTGCCAACTCCAGGGGGCACCTACCAATGTGGTCCAAGGAAGGCCAACTGGTGAACCAGCGATGGCATCATGGTGCACATGGGGAACACAGCCTAGCCTATTTGGTCAGATCCCACAGGACAGCCATTATAGCACAAATTGCTGAAAAGGTTAATGCTGGCTATGATAGAAAGGTGTCAGAAACACAGCCTTGTAGGGTCCATGCATCAATGGGTCAGATCTGTTTTGGTGGCACTAGGGAGACCAACACAATTTTAGATAGGTGGTTTTGATGTTACGGCTTATTAATGTACATTTGCATTGAAATGTTACGAGTGCTCAAGGTAACTGCCCATCTCTTTTTGCATAAGTGACGATGTCCCTTACCGTGATGAGCCACAGGACATGCCAGACACATGCCGGTTTACATACACAAGCTGTCCATGCTGATTTTCAGCCATCCTCACTTTCAAAGTCCAGGAAAACTAACCATAGCATATAAAGATACCAAACACTTTTCAGAAAGAACAACTTTTCATATTTGTGTATATAGGGGGTGCATGTACATATTTGTGTATATAGGGGGTGCATGTACATATTTGTGTATATAGGGGGTGCATGTACATATTTGTGTATATAAGAACAGTGGTAACACCACAGTGTCCGTTACTGGAACATTCTGGGTGACTCGGACCCAGCTGGTGCTTATCGCTGTGGACCAGGTGGGCTTCAGGCGGCATGACAAATGACCACCAAAAGGTCCTCTTTTATTTCTCCTGGCCTTATATTACTCGCGGGAGCCTAAAAATTCCGCATTTGGACCGAGGTTCTGGGAGGTCAGGGTCAGAGAAGAACTGGTCTGGAAGAGAGGAAGGGAAGCCAGGCCATGAGCCAGCCTGCCACCTCCGCATGCGCATGCAAAATAAATCACAGGAAACCCAACCACTCCACAGGCACCTCTAAGCCGAAAAACCAACACGCCCGCTTTAGCTGAGAAGCACTTTTTAACGCAAAGTGATGTGTGGAGTAGCATCAGGCAAAAACAAACCTGGAAGCCCCAATCTGGCATTAAAGAAACATCTGCTAGGCCTAGCTGTTTCATATTTATCACCCATCAAGGAAGTGGGCGCCCAGCCGCATTTTACCACATGACAGTGCGGTATTATTACCACAGTACTCATCATTCCTGTGAAAGTTGCCCTAAACTCGAAGGCCTAGCTAAGCAGTAAACAAGAAGAGAGGGCATTGACAAAGAGATGTGATGTGATGTAATGAGATGCTGTGAGAGACAGCGTCTGCCGAGCAGGGGCTGGCTGACCACAGCGTTTACATACCTGTTTGTTTTCTGCTGATTCGATCACAGTCGAGTTTCCCATCCAACCCTCTGACAGCAGATCAGCATTCTGGTCCATCACCGCTGAGCCACCTGGCAGTCCAACCAGCAGAACTGCTTCCACCTCTCAGGACTTGCATCTCAATCAGCAATGACTCTGTCTCCATTATTATTATTTTGGGCTGTAGGCTTTTGGGTTTTCACTAGTGTCCACCAGCTTATCCGCACAGAGCCAACAGACACACCCGAAACTCATATGTCTCACACAGGCTTGAGTAATTCCCCAGTGCCTACAGAACCCGATAAGTACGGGGTGTTAAATCAAAGTCCGTGAGTCTCCAGAGGCTGGCAGTGACATCAGTCCACCAGATGTACTGTTACTGACGGGATTCTCCCCCTGCCTGGGGCCTGTAAAACTCTGCAGGAGTGCTTTAGGAAAGAAGGGATGGATGCGCTTGATTTATGTTACTTCACTTGTAGTACGACACCATAAAATCCGAATTCAGATAACAAATCAACCTCAAGTGAAGGAACAAGCAATAAAAGTGACGCTAAAATGTATTTTTCTGCACACAGCTGGGAATTTCAGTTCTTCCCCCATGAAATATTCAAAACTCACAGCTATAGCAGACTTTTAAATTAGCCATGTTGAACTAGGTGTGACAAAATATAAACTCAAACATCACTGTTAAATGATACCGGTCCTTCAAGGGAATAGTTTGCCTTTAAAAAAAATAAATAAACTGATACACTAAGTCCTATAATCCCACATTTTAGAGCCAAGGACCTGCAGCAGGAACCCCCCGTCCCAGTCAAGGGTGCGGCACGCCAGGCCTCTTCATCTCTGAGCCAACATGACAATATTAGAATTCAGAACACGTCCAACAGCAGGAATGCAATCACACATCTTAATGTTCCTGTCCTGTGGCTGAAAAACACTTTGAAGCCCATTTCCTGCAGCAGGACATCTGAGGTCCCTTACATGGCGAGTTGGCATGGTGACCTTATCTGGGCCCCTGTGACCTGAGGCATACCACCTGCTCAATGCACTAATAGACCTGCTTCCCACAAGCTTGCTTCATTTCCAGCATCTACTGTAAATAGTAAACACAATTCAAATGAATTACTTCAGTCTGTCTCTCTATGGCACACTGACATTAATCACTCCTACAAATGTGCCAGGCCATCACTTACAGACCCCTAGCTTAGTCATTATTCTAGTATTTGCAATTTTAATAGCTTGGTATAACTTTGGGGGAAGTTTCTCTTTTTGGCTTAATTTGTTTGAAGCTAAACTTTCTCCGAACCATTGCCTGTGAGTAAGAGGCAGAATAATCACTGCGTTTAATCACTGTCTGTGAATAGCTGACACCGTGGACATTGATTATGCGAGGGGAGGAGGTCCTTATGAGAGTGCTATTCACCACCTGACAGATTGCTCAGGCAGCTGAGTGAATGGTGTGCGAGTGTGAATGGTGTGTGAGTGTGAAAGGTGTGAGTGTGTGAGTGAATGGTGTGTGAGTGAATCGTGTGCGAGTGTGAATGGTGTGTGAGTGTGAATGGTGTGAGTGAATGGTGTGTGAGTGTGAGTGTGTGAGTGAATGGTGTGTGAGTGTGAATGGTGTGCGAGTGTGAATAGTGTGTGAGTGTGAATGGTGTGTGAGTGTGCCCTGTGGTGGGTTGGCGCTCCGTCCTGGGTTGTTCCCTGTTGTGCTCACAGGCTCCAGACCTCCCTCCACAAATATAATAGAAAGCATGCAAGATCCAGCAGGTTGGCAACAATTCCCTGGTAATGCAGAGTCACAGATACCCCCCTGCACCACCAGAAAGGAACAGTGGGATTTAAGCATGTGGGAGGACTTCTCTGTCCCAGAGGCACAGCTGAGCCATGAAAGGTATGTGGCACGAGGGACGCTGGAGGTAATACGTGACTGGGTAGCCGTGCGGGCTACGTGACATCACACAAAGACACATGGGCATGGGAAGACGCATGGGCATGGGAAGACACACGGGCATGGGAAGACACACGGGCATGGGAAGACACACGGGCATGGGAAGACGCATGGGCATGGGAAGACGCATGGGAAGACACACGGGCATGGGAAGACACACGGGCATGGGAAGACACATGGGCATGGGAAGACACACGGGCATGGGAAGACACACGGGCATGGGAAGACACATGGGCATGGGAACACAGGCCAGCTTCACTCTGTGACACTAGGATATCAGCTCAGGCTAAGATCAGGTGGAAAAATACAGTCAAACTACAGTCACTCTAAAGCAAGGCTGCCCAACCCTGCTCCTGGAGATCTCCCCCCCTGCAGAGCTTAGGTACAGCCGTAATTTTATACAGATACAGATAATCAGGCTCTTCAGTAGCGTCTCAGTATTAGAGCCAGTAATGCTGAAGTAAGTTTGCTGAGCTGCTACTGAGATGCTGATTATCTGTATCTGGTGTGTTAAATTACAGCTCTGTAGGGGGGGTAGATCTCCAGGAGCAGGGTGGGGGCAGCTTTGCTTTATAGGATCTCAAAACCATCAACACACTCATTAAAGCATGCTATTTAAAATGAAAGCATTCCATATTCAATAATACTCTGGCAAATCACAAAACTGGCTGTTTTTTTATATTTTGACTAAATTATTGCCAGCCTGTGTGTTTTGGCACTTCGGTCGGACAGTTCTGCTCTGATATTCTATGAATAAAGCCCTTAAATGTGCACCCCACTTTCTGTATTCAGCAGGAGACACTTTATAGCAGGGAGGGGTGAGGCTGGAACGGACACAGAATGTGCACTGATACCATGTATGGCTCCCTAAACAAGTCACACATGCAAATGAACCCAGCCAGTAACTAATATGATAAGGATTCTCATACACAAACGTAAGCATCAGAGAGCCTCCCAGGGAAACATGTGGGAGGACTCGCCTCACTCAAAACAAATTGATTTAATTCTTCTTCCCCTGCGAGACTTTAACAAAACCAGCAGTGAATTGGTATTGATTTTCTTGCCTTGAGACAGCGATATATTCTTGCAAGTTCTTGGCTATGTCTGGTGGGGGTGGGGGGGGGGGGAGTTCGAGAGATAGAACTTCAAATTCAAATAAAG
>JAODKN010000038.1:11630875-11649050 GCA_026774425.1 Petrocephalus zakoni
ATAAGATTCTTTAACCAGGACATGCCACCACAGCTTTTAACACTCATCTCATATTACAAACTTAAATCGTAATATGGAACTATCTGCTGATACTTACTCACTAGTACTGACTGATACTCACGGTTCAGTACACAACTGAACCGCACAGTGTACTTTGATATACATGGCTTACTATACTTAAAATATATGCACGCTGTATATTTTCTATATTTATGCACTTCTTCAGAGTGACCAGGTGTACATTTCATTACATGTTGTATTATGTGACTATGTACATGACAAATAAAGGAATCTTGAATCTTGAAATTAAATACTGAAAAAAAAACAGTTTTTTGCAATTTAAAAGAATTTCCTCCAGGAGGCGCTGCAGCATGCAGATGGCACTGAGCCGGAGATGGCAGCCGAAGCTGGCGCCGCTGGGGAGAGGAGGCCGGCCCAATCCGGGAGGCCCCTCCAGCTTGGCTCGAGCCCCGCCACCGAAGGCTGCCCAAGCTCTGCCCCGCCCTCGTCAGGGGACAGTCCGCAGGCGGTAGCCAGGAACGGCCACGCCAGTGACGGCCACGCCCCCCGGGCTACCAAAGCTTTTGAGACGCTAGCCTTGACCAACGGGAAAACCCGCACCACCGTCAAGAACCTAAGCAAGAGGAAGATCTCCCAGCACAAGGAGAAGAAGGCCACACAGATGCTGGCCATTGTTCTGGGTAAGACATGGCAAGAGACCGGTACCAGAAACTAATAACTCAAAGGAGCAGTGATTGTACTCCTGAGGAACCTTGCTGTATCTCATCTTAATCCATCCATCCATCCATCTAGCTTCCATTCACTTGTCGAGTAAAGTGAACTTGGATTGCTGCAGTAAAATATCAAGATGAGTAACATAATAAAGTTACAGACCATCATAGGGAAATTCAAATACCGACATTTAATGCATATGAATAAAATTCAACAATAAAAGTCTAGATAATGTAAAATTATGATCTATAATGAATCAGGGGCAGGAAGGAACAGAAGTGAATTTCATATTCGCCATATTCGCCATTAATCTCCCCCTCTCTCTGTTTCTCTCTCCTTCAGGGGTGTTCATTATCTGCTGGCTGCCCTTCTTCATAACGCACATCCTGAACACGCACTGCACCACCTGCAAGGTCCCGGCAGGAATGTACAGCGCTTTCACGTGGCTGGGCTACGTCAACAGCGCTGTCAACCCCATCATCTACACCACCTTCAACGTGGAGTTCCGGAAGGCGTTCCTCAAGATTCTGCGCTGCTAGGGCCGTGTCCGAGCGAGCGTCAGAGGCGGGGCCTCTCCTGCCGAGACCTGAGACTGGCTCTAGACTTTGAAATGAAGGACCTGTCAATGAGGCCTAAGTATTATCAAGGATGTAAATAGAGAGACATTTTTGCAGCAGCAGTTTAATTGATTCATCGTCTTTGACCAATAAAATTTTATTTGCATAGCGCATTTTCACAACATTACCTTGTCCGACAGCGCTTTACACAGGCAGCTGAAGCTCTCCACGCTACTGGCAGAACCAGGAGAACTGCACTCAAGCCAGATCAGGAGGTCCACGTTCTGGGAGCCCAAAGTCAAGTTGCTTTGCACACGCTTTGACAGGATGCTCAGATGTGTAAAGAACGGTGGAAATAGAAGCCGGGCCGGGGGGAGTGTTATTGACTGACCTGTTTTTGGGCTGATGAGGATACAGGTTGATGGGCTGCTCCCAGAATCTATTGTGTTTCCTAGAAAGCCGCTTCAGAATTCATGAATTCAGTGTTAAACGAAATAACATTTACAATTGCAAGATGACCATCGATGTGCTTTAAACACTGTGAAAAATAAACCATGCTAGCAATTGAGGAGGGGTGAGCACAGAGCTGACAAGAGGAGTCACGTGAGCGCATCGCGCTGTCATTTGGCATAGATGTATCCAGTGAGCCCCGTGGGTGAGCGACATCTGCAATCTCAGCTAATGCTGCCATCTTTTATTACCTGTTTGTGATGTTAAACCCACCGACCAAAACATATATAAGGAAACAGGTCCATGGTTGAAAATGTTTTAATTGCATGTCCCGTTTTCTCTAAAATTCCTGTCTCATCTACGTTTTGTTTACCAAAAAAAGCACAAATGTCACGGAGCACATTGAAAGCTCATTAGTCGGTTTTGGAGAGTGTTTTCTTCTTGTATATATGTTCTCGTTTGACAGAAGGAAATGAAGTGGGAGTGGCTTTAATGCTGAACATGAATAAAAATTATACATGTATTAGGGAAAGCAAAGTGCTGTATTGCTTCATTTCGGCATATGTGCTGATTTGGCCAATCAGAGCGCAGGGGTGGGGCAGAGATCGATTCTGTGCAAACAGTCTGTGAGCAAAGCAGTGAAGCCAGAATGGGGCCCCCCACAAAGGTACACTTTGCTTAACTGAAAGTGATTTCAATGCGGCTATCAGTCCTCACACAATCTTAACTCCATCAGTCACTTTATTTATTTGTAATCAATTAACTGGTGATCAATAAAGTTGGACTTGATGGATGCAAACTTAGCAGGGCTATTAGAAGCTGGTCTTCTTAAAATCACCCAGAACAACAAAGCTGCATTTGGGTGACTCCGTTGCTGGAGAGGGCTGCTACTTCAGCCCCAGGGAAGGGGGATGCTTGGGGGTGTGTCTCAGCCCTCATGAACACAGCCATCCTAATAAAGTGCGCTTGCCTGAAGGCTACAGTGAATCCCGGTTTCTAACAAATTATCCCCCCGAACGTGAAATCAATTCTTCTGAAGATCTGGATCAGCATCTCCACTAGGCTTTGGCTCCTTGAGACACGGAGCAGATGGCGACTCCTTCGACACTGTCACCTTCCCTGGGCCCTGGTATGCCACTTAGGTTTTGAGCTCAAGAAGACCATATTGGGCCCCCAGTTCAGACCAATCAAATTATGTAAAAAATTTTGGGGCCCCTGGAATAGTCCTAACTTTCCCCCTCATTATGGCCCTGTCTGGGTTCCAGTGACAATCCTGTGCCAGTGCAGATATAAATACTTATAGATGGACACACAATAACAAGGGGACCAGAGAGCCAGGGTATAGCTGAACAAAAACACTCACGAAAAGACCAGCATGTACCAGCAGTTACGCACTGCGCAGTATGTATGCAAACTGGAAGAACAGGATAATGAGAAATGGACATGGTGTTTTAAAAACTGGATTCCCTCATAAACCAGGGATGGGAACAAGTCACTCCTTGGCAAGTCCGAGTCAAATTTCAAACCTTTACCATTGTAAGTTCAAGTCAAGTCATGTGCCCTCAACTCCAAGTCAAGTCAAGTCTTTCTATCAGTTTTTGCCATTGAGTCACAAGTTTTCAAATTAGCGTTGAGTTGGGTCGAGTCATGTGACTTGAAACTCTAGCTATGTCAATTTTTTTACCTTTAGTGATTAAAAATTGCTTCAGCAAAAACCCACCACAGCATGTTGTAAGTTAAGTCTTTTATACGCAGAGAGAGATTGAAAAGAGAGTCTCCACTCTGTCATTGTTATCCTCACAGTTTTATCATCTGTGTATATGCAGGGAGTGAGCAATCTTTCTAACGAACTATCTCAGGAGACCTTGCATTCAACTAAATGAATATGCAGACAGTAGAGAATTAATACACACTGAAATTATAAAATTACTATAAACTCATCTTCTTGAGTCATAGGGTCCAAGTTGAGTCCAAGTCATGAATCATCAGCGATCAAGTCCAAGTCTTTCCATCAGTTTTGTCATGTCAAGTCACAAGTCATTAAATTTGTAATTTGAGTCAGTCGAGTTGCGAGTCAGTGACTTGAGTCTCTTCCTCAGTCATAAACTGTACCACAGATACCGTGAAAGGCTTTATACAGGTACATACAAATACAGCAAGATCTTCAGTATCACTCATTTCTCAGTTTATCAGTATGTGTCTGTGTAAAAGACATTTTTTTTGCAAACTTCAGCCTAGCCCTTCCCTGCTTCTCATTGATGAAGGGCATCTTTGCTTTTTGGGTCTTCAGTCCTGCTTCTAGGAGTCACTGGAGGTCATCCTCCGAATAATGAGGCACTGCTGGATAAGTTGACGTTCGTCTATGGTGTTGATTCTGCCCATTACCTGGCTGATTTTTGGTCGTTCCCAGCGTCTTCTGCTCCACATTGTTCTTGTGTACTGCTGTCTTAGAAATTTTGAGCTGGGAAGTAACCTGCCACTCAGTGTAGCCTTCTGCCAGCAGAACCAAGATTATATCAGGATTTAAAAGGATTTTTTAGTATAGAGTGGTCTCTTAATTTTTTCCAGAGCTGTATGCACAACACAGAGATATACTGGAGGCAGAGGCAGGAGATTTTTCACAGGTGAAATCATGCCTAATTGTGACAATTGTGGGATTTATTGACATCCATCTCATGACTTACTGGGCCCTTATTATTAGCTTAGCCTAGCAGCACATATCGCTAAGCTGGCTCCTCGACAGCTGCGCGCTTGTGATGCTATCTGCCTCACTTCTGCATCGCACTGCAAAAAAAGTATCTACAAAGCAATTACTCTGTGGAGACCGGCTAAGAAGAGCAGATGGGAACTGAGCATTCAGGTGGACGGTGGCATTTGGAGGTTTTAGAGGCCAAGGGACGGGAGGCCAGCATTAGGAGCAGGTCTGCGTGGAGCAGATGCGTCCGTGTGAAGGACAGTGCCAAACGCTGTTTGTACTGTCATCGCTTCCCAAGCCGCTGGGGTAATGATGTCATATATCCCCTGGACAGGAGTCCATCATTCGGGAGCAGACGTGCCAAATCCGAGGTCAAGCCATGCGGGGGAAGTGGATCTCCAAATTTAATAACTCTGTGGAGGATGTGGGGTGCAGGGGTCCCTGAGCAGCCAGGACATAATCACAAGCCCCCCTCTTCAAGGCCAGTCCCCCTACCCCCCCGCACTCTGAAGATAAAATGCACCAGATTTCATTTTTATTTCTTTAATTTATTATTAAGGAAGTCGCAGTCCCCCCCCCCCATAACAAATCTCAGCAGGCTGTCAGAAAACTATCACGTGATTAAACACACGTGTGCGTACACAGGAATGGTGGTTTCATTATTGTGATCTACTTTATTACCATTGTTGTCTATTGTATTAATATTTCGGTCCTTTTTATGTGAAACTTATATATACTTATTATTCTTATATATTATAAGACTTTTCTACGGGAGTCGAGAACCATGCTTGCAATTATTTTTTATGCTGTTATCTTGAGATAACAAGATAATTTTCTCTCAATAGTTACAACGACGGACATATTGTGAAGCCACGGAGCGGTCGTGCCGCGCGCAGCTGTACTGTGACTGTGCCACTTAATTAACGTGTGCGTCCGCGTACATCATGGTCATGGCTTAGTAGTTACGTGTGGTACTCGTTTCGTGTTTTGCCATGGCGTGTATGTTACTTCCTGTCTCTACGTTGCACCGTGGTCCTGGGATATGCTCATTATCTCAAGATAATGGTATTAAAAAATTAATTGTAAGTCGGCTTCCATAGTTTTCCATTTACATTTCTACACTTTATTTAATACGTTTACATTCTACACCCAATATTGTACTGTATGAAAAATGCAATATAAATAGGCTTGTATTGATTACCTTGATCCACACCATTTACTTCTAGTTTCAAATTTTTCTCAACTTGGCCACAAGTTAGAATCAAGTACCTACAGTGCCAGGTTATATTATTGTCAGAAACTTTCAAGAGTACCCCTTTGGAGGGTATTCTTGGCAGCTGGCTGCCTCGTAGCCACCGGCACGCCCCTGTCAGCGAGAATACGGCTCCTTTCTAAGCCCCACTCGTCACTAATTGAGCAGAGAACGGGGGAATGAACAGCACGTAATGCTTCACTCCGTAAATAACGAGGACCCTTCCAGCTGAACCTCGACCCTCCAGATGCCGTTCCTATCATCTGAATAAATGCATTATTCTAACTAATAATGACAATGCATCTAATATATGGATTCATAGGCATTGACTGGGGGCTTATGTAAGATTCCTCTTGCCACTGGTTGTCGAAATGAAGCTGGTAATTTATTGTAAGGTTGAAAAAGTGCATCCATTTTTCCATAACTGCCTTTCCAGTGAACGACTGCATTAAACCACTGAGCCCATGCCAGTAGACGAAGCAAGGGCACCTTGGGCGTGATGCCAGGCTGTCACAGGGGGCACTCAGGGCGCTATTTAAACATACCACCGCATGTGAGTCATTGCAACCTGCGCATATAGTGTAAATATATGCACAGTGTAAGACTGCAAGGTTTGATTGTGTGTCACTTAGAATCCTGGTCTGATTCTGTTTAGATATTTGAATTCAGCACAGACAATACTGTGAGATTCACCTATTTTGATTTGTGACAGTAAGTAAACATTGTGAAGTAAACATTTCTAGAGTGTTCTGAGTGCTAACCTACTGAGCCACACACTGGTACAAAACAAGATACTGTTTCTACCATTTCAGAGATGTTTAAACTATTTAAAATATATTTTCTGGGGCAATATGGTGGCTTAGCAGGTAACACTCTTGCCTTAGAACTCTAGGTTTGCTGATCCAGTATTATACCTGTTCTCCCTCAGGTCACTTTATTTGAACTGGTGTCTCTAAACTTTCTGTTTTGTGCGACCCAGACTAGCTGGAATGGAGGTGGGTACAGTAAATACCGCCATCGCTGTCCGGGCATGCGGGTCATTAAAGCCTCAGCCCAGAGTTCTCTAGTAGCCTCATGTAACAGAGGCTCGTTTGTTCCCAGCATCTCACCTCGTTTTGTCACCTTAGATTACTCCGAAACCCGACAGGTACATTTTCACACGGTGCCTCGACTCACTGATTCAGAGATGGGAACAGCTTTACATTTAAGCCTGAGAAGTTCAGCTCGAGTATCCAATGACAAGCTTCCAGCTTTTTCCGGTACATGGAGGCACCTGAAATGTCAGAATGTGGCAGCTAATCCACCTCACTATATTACATGTATGACATACATGTAAACAAAATCACTATGTCTATGTTTTTTTGCGAATGTGTTGCTCATCCAAAAAATTAAGAAATTTGAGAAAATCCATTTGTTGCAGTTGTAGCCCACTGCAAACCTTTCCACCCCACTATAAATATAGAAATCATGTTCTCTCTTTTGGGAACAATCTTTTATTGGTTTTCAACCGTGGACAAGAACAGAGGCAAATGGGATTGGGAACAGGCAGACTGTAAAATGGCAATGCAATGATTGATGCACATAGAAGGGAATTGCCATGTTACCAAGCTTTCCAGGAACTGCAGCAGTATTCCGCTGAGAGCCAATGGGCTTTACACTTGCGTGGTCTTCCTGAGGGTGACAGATTCTTCATCCTGTAACTTTGTTTGCTTAAACAGAGCATAAACAGCTCTCACAGGTGTAAGAATATACATGCATGCTCACACACTGGCTTCTAATACACTGCCTTCTCTTCATGTGAGGCAGGGCAAAAAGCCAAATTGCAGATAAGAAACAAATTGTACTCTGGAAAACCGTTGAGGAAAGTACTGAACTCGAACAGCTGAGTGCAGCTGTATAAATAGGTTGAAACACTGTCAGAGAAGAAAAATGTAACATATTGTGCCTTGGATTGACTATGACGTCAATTAAGGTAATTGAAATCAAAGTTTCTGATTTGACTTTGGTTATGAGAATAGGGCACACTGTAGGCAAAAGGGGTAATTCAGCAAGACGGAGCCGTGAACAGCAGTAAGGAAGCCCAGCTGATGCTGTTTCACATCCACGTTGTGGAGAGCTCCAGCTTCCAGTCGGGCCTGCAGAGAAGGGCTTCAGTGCAGGAGGGACAGCGCTGGGATGTCCTTACATTTCATAGTTAAAATACCACATGTAGCAGCATGACTCCTGGCATAAGTGATTGCTATAAAAATACATCCTGCTGGTGTGTTCTGAAATACAAAAGGTCATTTCAGGGTTACCCAAGAAAGCACCAAGGCTGAGAGATTTAAAGCAACAGACTGGGTCCTCCTTATAATCCTCAATATGCGTACTTGACCGTATTTGTGTTTTCACATACCCGTAGCAGGGACTTAAGCTGCAAGTGGGAGGGACTTACGCTGCAAATGAGAGGGGCTTACATGGCAAGTGGGAGTGGCTTATGTAACATGTAGGCGGGCCTTACACGGATAGTAGGAGGAGCTTATGCAGTAGAAGGGATTTATCGTGCGTTCCTTTATCCTCGGAGGTCTGAGCGCGGAACTCAGAATAACGTCACATCTGCTAAAAACTCGGGGAAAACCACTTGCCGAACTCGGATCCAAGATGGAAGCCTCCAAGAAAGCAGCTCTTGCGCTCGCTCTTTCGGAGTACGAACGGCTCCAAGCGTATGCCGTTCGCCGCAGCAACACATATCTATCGACTACAATAACGCTGTACAGTGTACACAGCTTACGAAGTTGACTCAAACAGCACTAAAGTGCTTAAAAATGTAAAAAAATATCGCAGCACCACCTACAGTCTTTGCACTCTGGGCTGCCCGAGCTTTTGTCTCGGATTTTCGAGAGACGGGAGCGCGCATGTCGTCACTTCCGGCCTCGAGACTCGGAATCTGACTCGGATTCCGACCTCCCGAGGATAATGGAATGCACGATTACTCCACAAGTACAAGGAATTGATTATAAGAGGCTCGTTACCACCGGAGGGTTGCTACTTCTTGCAATTACACCTCGCTGCAGCCTGCCAGATGGGGCGGGGCAAGATGTGGGCGGAGCGAGATGTCACGCAATTACCATATAAGGACGACTATTCATACTCTCTGATACTGCAGGTGGCAATAGTTGAAATAACGTGCATAAGTAGAATAAGAATGAGAAAAAACAATACTTTGCACATCACAATGGATAACCTGTCAGAGGTACACAGAAATTTGCAACGCAGTGCCAAATGCTTTTTTAGCTAGATAAAACAAGTAAATGTGTGGTACTGGAATAAAGAAATGCATGTTTAGGGACTGGAAGAAAAAACAGCTTAGTTTTTAACTTAATTAGCAGACGACAACATAAAGAACAGTTCTGAAGTAAAGTCTGCTGTATTGGCTGGTTGTGCTTCGGTGAAAAGTCATCGCAGTATGTGCACGGAACTTTAACGTTTCATCTGGACACTTGTTAAAACCAAATATTAATCTATATTTACCTATATTTGTGTGTTATGTGTGTTATCATATATGCAGTATGACAAACCTGCCCCTCAACTGAATCCTGTTTGAGGTTTTAGTACGGAGCATTAAAGTGAACTACGAGCGGATGGGACTGCTTTGTTTCATTTATATTACTTCTGTTTATTGCTTTGGCTTCACATTGTGCAGCTTAATGCCTTATTGCTCATTTCCCCCATGTTTAAAATGTTCTGCTGTTTACTTCTTTCAAAAGAGACATTTGTCAGCTCCTGTCACCTGGACCATGGGCAGAATTCATGGCTAATGGTATTGAGGTGACATTATATTCAGTATTTAAAAAGTGCTTTGTTAATTATGCTGAAAGATGAAATCTTCTTATTCCTAATTCATAATTATGCCATATGCCATAATTATTGTTAATTTGTTTTAGTCTTTGTATGAGAGGGAATACCGAAACAAGGACTCTCCAATAACTGTGGGGTTCTTGTTTTGATGGTAATATCACACCCATAGATATGCTGTGCGAATGAGTCTAAGATGTATACAGATATAATTTAAATGTTTACTGTTCCTACAGTTCCTCATTACATGTGGAGCATTACAGTTCCGCATGCCTGTGTGTGTGAATGGTGTGTGAGTGTGCCCTGCGATGGGCTGGCCCCCATCCTGGGTTGTTCCCCGCCTCGTGCCTGTAGATTCCGGGATCGGCTCCGGACCCCCCGCGACCCTGTTCAGATAAGCGGGTTGGAAAATGGATGGATGGATAGTTGTTTTATCCCGTTACGCCCCGATTTACACCCTAATTCGGTGATAGTGTTTGAGAACTTTTCTGTTCTTATTGTGAACTAGTGATGGAAAGTTCAGTTCAGTTTACCGAAAATATTAAATATTGGTCATTTCCATTTCTTGTGAATGTATATCGATCGCCTTATGTTCAGTTAAAATGAAAAACAACCACGTAAGCAGGTTTCAGCGTTTGTAATATGAATTTTAGAATCTATGGGACGTGTATACCGTACAATCCGTGGATCAAGAAAAAGTTCGATACTTTTAGATTTAAAAATCAGTCCAACCAATTCGCTGAAAAGAAGCAATTCAAAAGAAAGATTCGTTCACGAATCCTATATCACTACTGTATGTGGATGTTAAATCTGCTTGCACTCATGACGCGACAGGAGAGATTAGACCAGGGGTGGGCAATCTTATCCAGAAAGGACGCTGGTATGCGGGTTTTCGCTGCAACTCCCTAATTAGGTTACTAATTAGAAGACTGATTGGCAGGCGAGTCCTCACACCTGGGTTTGAACAGCTGACCAAGAGGTTATCCCAAAAACCTGCACACACACCGGCCCTTTGCGGATAAGATTGCCAAACCCTGGATTATACTGTCTTTATAATGCCAATAAACACTGTATTTCACTACACTTCTTGAAACAAATCCACAGAATACAGAGAGGTCGCGGAATGTGTACCGTAATTGGTTTTATTGAGCAGCGTCTCCCGCAGATATGCAGCCGTGGAAGACATTTGCGCCGAAACACGTCTGTGCGGAGAACATACTGGTACCATTTTTAAAACCCTATTTAAATGATTTCGTTTTATAAGTTAAGTAATTAAAATACGAGTAACAGGTGTATTCTTGCAAAAACCGAAATGCGCTGTATTCTGATTTTCTTGCCAGGCAGTCACGTGTCACGTCACATCCTGCGCCGAGCCGCTGGTCTCGCTCTTCCTGGGTAAGTGCGCATGCTGGCTGCAGCCCGCTAACTGCGCCTCGAACGATTCATCAAACCCCATTTGCCTGGCCTTACAGCTTGCCATAAAAGCCCCCACTGTCACCACCGATTTCGCAGTAGATATAAATAAATAGCTGAAAGTCAAGTTACTGCCCTCTGCTCTAGTTGTGAGAAAACTGGATTGAAAAACTCTTCCAGTTCTACTAGTGTCATTGTGTCTTTTTAATCATGCCCATACCCACCTCCTCAACTAGTCAACTAGTAAGACACAGAGATTGACTGCGGTGGGAGAATGGTTAGAAGATAGATGGATGGATGGATGGATCTGAGCATCTTTTTTCAATAACAGGCAATATTGTGATTATGATGGCTGGGAACTGTGGCAGAAAGGAGAGGAATTGTGCTTTCATTCCACTTATGGATCTTACGCCTGTAAAGCTGCCCACACTGGAGCTGTTTCCTCTCTGGCGTTACTCGAGGGCAGTGCCGGGGCATTCCCGAAATGTTCGCCAGATATGTGGGAAGTTCACAGAGAAGTTGGACGAGCAAATCAGAGGTTTTGCATGTCATAATTCCTTTTATGAAAATTCCAGAGGCTGAACAAAGTAAAGGAAATTTGCAGATCTGATGGTGGGGGGCACACAGGAGGTGGCTAACATTCCTAAGGGAGACCCAGAAGAATGTGGGGCGGGCCGGGGCATCTTGGGAGCTCCACATTACAGATACTCCATGCTTCGTTCCATCTGCTCTGCCCCAGATGCTTATTACATGGCTGCCATAACATCGCTTTCTGAACTATTTTCTCATTTTGGTCTCAGATCACAGCTTGGTTATGGCAGCCAGCCAAACCCAGACAACCACTTTGAACTTTTTTTTTTGGTTGTAACAAATCCATACAAAGTCTCTAACAGTCTACACAACAACTCAACAACTCAGCAACTCAGAATCCTTTTTATAAGTATTATAAAAAATAATCCAGACTAGATCCATCAGGGTGACCTGACACAACCAAAAACACCCTCCTCATTAGGTTTGGTCTCAGGCTTCCTGCAGCCCTTATCATGGACGTTGTCTCTATGCTCAAATTAGCAGAGCACAGCAATCTAGATGATGTCACTGACTGATGGTTCTGTGACAATGCCGAGCTTGCATTTGAAAAGCAGCTAATGAAAATGACCCAATTAGTTTTTATCACAAAAGATACAGAAGTCCAGCACAGGTTTCCAGCAAGCCTGACCCCTGCTTGTGCCATCAAGGTATCTTTCAATGTCCGTCGTCATGCACTGCACTGACGGTTTTCCCCTGAAGGGGGATTAGACACAATTTTTGTTGGTGTTCAAGAAGAGAAACTGGGCTTAGCTGCAGCTCGCTAAACAGCTTTAAACATGAAGACCGAGACCGAAACCCTTCTGCTGCAGGCTGGTGTGCCTGTCTGTCTGTCTGAGACGGGACTTAGGAACATACTGGACCATGAGCAGGGGCTCAGAAACCAAGACACCACAGAATATTAGCCTGTGAATCCAGTTTGGGCTGAATACATGTAAGATAAACAACTGAGGTCACAGAAAGGAAGGAAGACTTGGTCACTACTGTAATGTTACAAAGGCATTTTTCCTATATAAATATGGCTGGTTTAATGAAGCATTTCCAGAACAGAATGTAGATCAATTCACATCAATCTCCTACCATCAGTTCTAGAACTTTCCTTCATATCCAACTGGTCCTCTTAGGCATCATATTTATGGATGCACAAACCACTTGAAAACATTGCAAAGTTCAGAAACATTGTACAGATTATCAGTGTAAGTTCTAATAATATTAAACACTACTAGTTAGTAATCTATTCTTACCATTGTATGTGCTGGTAGTTCTCCTCTAGGCCTATTTTACTTTGCCAAAGAGAGAGGAGCCTTCACCCTATGACCTTATGCTCCCCAGCACTGTCACTGCGCCCCCTGCAGGCGAGGAGCCACTATTCATCCAGCATCTGCATGACTTCTTCTTTCTGGCTCTTGTGGGCCAGCTCCTTGGGGGTGTAGCCTTTAGCATCCCTCATGTCCCTCCTAGCACCGTTGAGCAGCAGAGCCTGAACTATGGGAAGGTTGCCAATGGCAGCGGCCAGGTGCAGGGGCGTGGCCAGGCTGACGTTCTGTGCGTTGATGTGGGCGTGGTGCGAAAGCAGCTGCAGCACGCAGGGGAAGCTGTTGCCGCTGCTGGCCAGGTGCAGGGGGCTGCAGCCCTCTTTGTCCGGCAGATTGGGGTCGGCCCTCGTGGCTAGTAGCGCGGACACCACCTCCTCGTGGCCGTTGTAGCAGGCCAAGTGCAGGGCGGTCCAGTCACTGGCTCCTTGGGCATCCAGAGAGGCCCGGTGCTCTTCCAGGAGCGGGATGGGAGCAGGGTGGCCCTTATGGGCTGCCAAGTGCAGCGGCGTCCAGCCCTGGGTGGTCCTGGCGTCGGCCTGCGCCCCATTCCCCAGCAGCAGCCTGCAGATGCCCGTGTGGCCCTTGAGGGCCGCCAAGTGCAGGGCACTAAAGCAGCGGCTGTCTGTCAGGTTGACGTCAGCCCCGGCACCAATGAGCAACCGGGCCACGCGGAAGTGTCCCCCCACTGCAGCCAGGTGCAGCGCACTGCCCTGCACCCCATCCCTGCAGTTAGGGTCTGCGTTCCTGCCCAGCAGCAGCCGTGTGATCCCCAAGTGTCCGTACCTAGCTGCAAGGTGTAACGCAGTCCTGCCGTTTGCCGTTGCTCGGTCAGGGGACGCCACACGCGGCAGGAGGACACGCACCACCGTCTCGTGCCCATTCTGCGCAGCCAGGTGCAGTGGCGTCCAGCCATCCTTCTCAGCGGGTTCCGGCACTGCGCCGCGGTCCAGGAGCAACCGGGTCGTGCGGTCATCACCGTTCTGAGCCGCAAAGTGGAGCGCCGTCCAGCCGTCAGTGTCGCCCCGGTTGGTGTCAGCCCCATGGTCCAACAGCAGGGAGCAGATGTCAAGAAACTTATGCAGGGCGGCGACGATCAAGGGTGTGTAGCTTCGCTCGCTTTGGGCATCAACGGCGGCGCCCAGCTCCAGCACGAGCTTTACACTTGCTGCATTGCCGCTGGCCACCGCGTAGTGCAGGAGGCTGTTCCCGCCCGCGTAAACGCCCGACGCCTGCTCCCTCTGTAATACAGACTTGAACCTCTCAAAGTCCTTCTGTAAGAGGAGGCTGGCAACGTCATCAGAGCCTTCCGCCGTGCCTGTGGGAGATGTTCAGCTTAGCTAATAAACAGTCATATTTATTACTGAATCTGCCACAAGGGAGCTGACTCCTCCAAGAGAGTTGAACAGACTGCTATATACTGTATAATATACACATACGCTATCTAATAATGTACACATACGCTATCTAATAACTTCTATTGTATTACACAATAGCTATTATATTGCACAATAATAGTGTAACTGGTATTTCCTGAATGTCGTGTCCTGCCGGCCACATTCACCTGACCCTCCTGTGATCTCCCTAGCGTGGCCCTAACAATCCATGCCTGTTGCTTCTCTGTCTTGCCTCTCGTTCCTGCCCTCGTGCTAATCACTCCGGGTGCCTCTTGTTAGACTCGCTTATAAGTGCTTCCCGGTCCTGTTACTGACATCGATCCCTCGTGTTGCCTGTGCCCCCCCTCGCTCCCATTTCGGATCCATCGCGATCGTGTTTATTTCCAGTTGTTGTTTCTTTTGAGCCTAATAAAACCCACTTCTGTTTCACCCTGACACCTGCCCCTTCTTTTCTCGTGTCATGACGCTAAATTTCTCTTTTCAAGTCAGACGAGCCAAGTGTGACAATAAAACCCACTTGACTTGATTTACCTATCAGCTACTGATATGAGCCAAAATATTTTTAGAATGATACACGCTGGAGGTCAACTTAAGGTGAAGTCATTGCACAGGAAGTGAGGCAGAGAGCTGAACACGTCACAAACCTGAGGCTGAGGCTGTCTCCGGTTTGGTTTCCTATTGGAGAAAGCAGAGAAAGGATGTGCATATCATTGGCTCTGACTCTTACACGCAGGCACTGATTCTTATTGTCCCTGAAATTGAGCACATCTACATAATGTGATACATGAACTACCACTTAGTGAAGAAACGGTCGGGACAGTGTGTTTGCAGGCTGTTTGTCCCACAAGCCAGAAAGGGCTGAAACTTAAAGGCAGGAGTATGTGATGCCATGTCTGAGCACACGGCAATGATTTACAAAAAATTGGAAATATATCATGTTCAGAATGTTTAGAATGGCTAGATGATTTACTGAATGTTTACTTGATCTTTAATCTACTGGTACGCATTGTTGTTTTGCTTAATGGTGCATGAAACTGGAAACCTAATTGTTTAATTGACTGATAGGCAGTTAGGGTTTCAAACCAAGGAAACTGGGTGAACCCATTATGAAAGTTAAGGAGGCGGGTTTTCCGGTAGTATGTGGGAATATTACCTAGAAAATTATCTAAAAATGCCCCGCTGCATTAAAAGTTGGTTGCGTTAATCACTCTGAGGAAAAGTTAGTGTTAAGCATAGTCTTGTGCTGCGTACTCTGTTTAATTTAAGCATAGCTAGTGAGCAGAATAAGCTGCTGATGGGCGCAGGTTTTTGTTTGAGTTTGTCAGCTTTATTCTGAATCCTTCTATTGATATGAGCTTATTTTTAAATAAATGAACCCCTGGGTTTGGCAAGACATGCCTCCCTGGGCTGTTTCCTGGCTGTCAGTATCCGGCTATCGACACCTCTCAAGCCCAAACACCCCCGTATGCGGATTCTCAGCAACATAATAACTCATCTGTACCACAGCAGAACACCGGCAGAACTCAACTGAGTGGTCAGATGTCATAGGGAATCCCCAATGCTGGTTTTAACCTTAAGTTCTTTTTCGTAACTTGGGAGGACACCCCGCCTCTATGACCTTGGCGTACTGCCCTCATAGTAATGCTCAGGGTAACAGGCTGCCTTGCATTTGATCTTACACGATTCAGGGTGGACAGAATGCTAGTCCGCCTGTGAGTCTTCTGCGTCTCTCCACACGCCCGTATCACGTCGGGGATCCTGAGGACCTCGCTTAGGGATTCCGTTTCCCTGACGATAGCTGGAGAAAACAGAGGACACTCTGAAGGGATCCAGAATTCCGCTAAAATCATATATTCATGGAAATTAATAATAAAAAAAATAATAATAATAATATGTGTTTTTCCATCATGGTTAACAGTGTATGGTTAACTGTTCTCAAAAGGAAAATGATGAGAACTTGAATTGCTTAAACTCTTAAACCCATTTTTAAGGAGAATCAGTTAAAAAGACTTTTCCTTCAGATATAATGCATTTAAAATCAATTGAATAACTATAACACGAGAACATTTCATGAAGACTGAGATAATTCTATGAATGTCTGGGAATCACATCTCAATGTAAATACTTTACTTCAGTTAGATTTTGTAGCTTGGGGCCCAACTTTTGCTCATACTGGTGAGGGAAAAAGTAATTGATGAGGTAGCAGATCCTGGAGTGACTGAGGAGCACTGAGATGTTTAGATGGTGACTGCTTTGTCCCGGATTGGGAAGGGGTTTGTGATGCTGCCCTATGTGGTGCTGGACCTTACCTGAGAAGGATGGCCTGTCTGAGGCCTCCTGCATCCAGCAGCATCTCATGATATCAATCATCTCATCACACTCCAGCGGCTTGTCCTCGGGGATCATCTCCACGCTCGGCCTTTTGCCCGACGTCACCTTCATGATCACGGCCATCATGTTTCCGGCCCCTGCCAAAAACAGCAGTTGGGACGGCGTTAGTAACGTCATTGCCATGCAGCAAAAGCATCTCCATTAAGACCAGAGGTTTCCCCAAACCTGCATAGGGCTTCTTCTGAGTCAAAATCTCCCAGATCACGATGGCAAAGCTGAAAGCAAAGAGACTCCGAGGTCAGATGGTACATCTTGTCTTCTCTCTCCTGCCGATGATGCACACAATCGCACACAATCACACACAATCACACACAATCGCAGACACTAAGCCCTGCGTGACTGGAGCCTTTGAAGTTACCTGTAGACGTCGTATTGGGCTCTGGGTGCCTCAGGGCTTTGATTGAATGTTTCGGGGGGCAGGTAACATGTATTTCCTCGCATGGACATGTCCTCGATGAAGTCCATACTGCTGGAATAGTCCTCCCATTTTATTAATCCGAAGTCTGAAATCTGTTAAATGATTAGCAATTAATTTTAAGGCAATCTGATTTGCATCTTTCACATGCCGACCTTATCCCCTTTATATATGCATATTTAATCGTGTATGCCTGTGCTTCTCAAACCAGTCCTCAGGACCTCCAGACAGGACCAGGTTGAGGAACACTGACGTAAGCCTATGTAAATACATAGGAATGTAAATTCTTAACTCTTCTGCTTTGCCACATCATGACCTCACCCTGAGTAATAGACACTCCAGGGCTATGGCCCCCACCGCCTCCTGGCCGCCGCCTACCTTGGCATGCAGGTGATCATCCAGGAGGATGTTTGAAGGCTTCAGGTTGAGGTGGAGCAGCTCAGGCTTCATGCTGTGCAGGTAGTTCATGCCCATGGTCACCTCATGGATCATCTGGAACTTCTTGGGCCACATGAGGACATGGCTGTGGAGGAGGGTGTTCAGGGAGCCTTTGCTCATGTATTCCATTACCACGGCGGGGGGGTCGCTGCACACGCCATAGATGGAAACAATGTGGCTGAATTTCACTTTCTCCATTTTTGAAGCCTCCTCTACCATTCTCCTATACAAAACAAACAAACAAAAAATGTGGTGTACCACAATACCATAACAGGTACTTTGTCAAAATATGGTTTCTGAGGTGCAGAACTGCCTACAAACGCTGAAGAACCAACATTATATTGTAGTCAGGGTTCATGGGGAACATCTCACCAATGGGTAATAGATTATGTGACTTTATGTGTTGAGTTATGCTTGAGTTATAATTTATGCTTTATGCTTGAGTTATCATTATGTATAAATCTATATCAGTGTTTCCCAATCTGGATCTCGGGGACCCACAAAAACGTGGAGCATCTGTGGGTCCCGAGGACAGGATTTGGAAACACTGATCTATGTGTTTGATGTTAAAATACTCATTGATTTATGCTCTTCAAGTTGAATGCAATGTTGTATGGCCATGTTAAGAACATAAGAACATAAGAACTATACAAACGAGAGGAGGCCGTTCGGCCCATCAAGCTCGCTTGGGGAGAACTTA
>JAODKN010000038.1:11649150-11664242 GCA_026774425.1 Petrocephalus zakoni
ACAGGATCTACCTCTCCTAAATCCATGCTGGCTATCGCTCAAAATGTTATTTGAGTCCAGGTAATCTACCATTTTATCCTTGATTATAGCCTCCATAACTTTTCCAGTTATACAAGTTAGGCTGATTGGCCTATAGTTTGACGAAATACTTCTATCCCCTTTTTTGAAAATGGGCGTCATGTTGTATAGTTTCATTCCATTATTCAGCACTGAAGCCTGTAATATTGATGGAAAAGCTATGACAATCCTAAATACTTTTTTCTTATTATAACACAAAAGAGTCACATACCAAAATAGCCCCTGTAAGAAACCACAAGCACAAAACTGATTCTAACCCAGTTTCACCTGCTGAAAGTCCACCATACCTGAAGATCCTGATACTGGAGATAGAATTGGAGGACCGTTTCATGGCAAACGTCTCCCGCCATAGTTTCAGTTTCACTTTGTAGACTCGCCCAAAAGTTCCCTCCGCTACTTTTGTCCAGTCGGCCTCAAAGTCGTCCTGCCGGAAGTGCTGGAACTTCCCCAGCTCCTCGTGGTCAGCGGGCTCCATTGGGTTGGTAAGCCCAACGCACAGGCAGTCTCACCTGTACAGTCATGAAAAGAGATCGACAGGTGCTGGATGCCAAAGGCAAAACTGCATTTAGGGTTTACGGTACAGCCGGGTGGGAGGAGCTCTCCAGCAATGTCACATGGCCGGTTTTCTCTGCCTGCCAAACGAGCCTAGGGAGGCCGGGAAGGGCGGGGGGTGCAAAATAACCTGCTTTACTGCCTGCGTGCAAAGTGCCTGCTGCCGTCCACTTCTCACAATCTCATTGGTTACATCATAGCTCCCCCCACCCCGACATGTACATTAACAATCAAAAAAAAAAAACAGAATGAGGAACAAATGACAAAACTGAAAACGAGTTGCTCTGGCGATCTATAAATCTTTAATGGTTATATTGTCCAGCACTAAGTGGAGGTCAGGATCCTTCTAGCCTCTCAGCCTATAGATCTGTGGCGCTTCCCAGGCGACCGCGACCGGCTATCGGCTTTCAGTAATTGCGACACGGCCCAGCCGTCACGGAGAACCTTACATTGACAAAGCAGGGCTGCGCATCTTCACTAGAGTGTCCACTTCCCAGCAGAGCCATCAAAGGCCGGCACAGTGTAACTAAGGTTCCTACAAGCAGACAAAAATAATCCCCAGTCTTCAACGAGTTAATCCCCCTCTACTGTTCTAGCAACAAGGTTTCGGGCGACAGTGACAGAGCCTGAACTTCCGTGTTCTCTTTAAAGGGTGCTTGATTATAGCTTTTTTCATTCACATCGTGAAAAGCTCATCTTCTCCTGTCAAGCAAAGCAATGAGAGAGACAAGTGAAGGAGGATTCATAGAGGATTCCCTTTGTTCGCCCTGCCCCTCCTCTGACAGGCTTGTAGCCATTGCTAGTTTCTCGAACTGCTCACAATACACACAGACAAAGCACAGGCAGTTCCAGAAACCCCCCCAGGCCAAAGCCGTCACATTCCTCTTATTGTTTACATAGCAGAAATACTCAGATCTTTATGAACACGTGCTTTACGAACAGTCATAATGATGCTGCAGGATCGCTCTTTCACATCTCCCTTTATTTCATTATGGGATGTTAGTAGGATATTTGCATTCCTCGTGTGTTTAAGACTTTCAGTGCCCATTGGAAAGTTACTCTGCTATTCCATTACCTTGTCGACGATCTAATCTAAACTGGCCATCAAAACTCCAATTTAAACTGTCTTTAACAGTCTGACTTCCAACTTTACATTTTTTTTTTTTTTGCGATTTAGTTGACACACTTCCCTCATTCCAGGCTCAGTTTATGTGATAGACAGGGCCCGAGCAGCCGAGGAACAGTCAGGCATCACTCATCTATGCCACAGTGTATTCCTCAGTGTTTCCTAAGCCGGTCCTCACAGACAGCCCACACGTCTGCTCCCTCCCAGCTCTCTGCCAGACAGCCCAAAACACAGACTGTCTGCGGGTCTCAAAGTACCGGATAGGGAAACACCGGTAAGGATCATATGCTTACGAGGATCAACCAGGATGAACTTGGAACAAAAACCAGCATGGCAGCATGACACAACCCTTTGAATTCTACCAGTCCATCCGTGATGTCAGCTTTATGTTTAGATCTGTAAGCTGTATATAAGGTATAATGCATCTGTTTTATTTACTGATTACTTGCCATGTTCATGTGTGGCCTCCATCAGAGCTTGACCTACAGATATCTCTTAGGGGCACCCAGCTGACCAAGCTTGATTTGCTATAAAATGACTGCCAGTATGTTGGGGGCAGTCTGGACGAAAAGTAAAATTTCCAAGAAAGCCTTTTAAAATATGTATTTAATAAAATGACAGTCATTTTATTTATGAAGGGAAAATTCAGAATAAGTTAGTGAAAATAATAATAGGCAATTGCTGTTATTTATGTGAGAAATAATCAATTTGTGAACAAATAATGTTACCTAATCCATTTCTTGTTCTTTTATATCTACAGCATAACTGGGAACATTATTAGCATCTGCTAAATGTTATAAATTTAAACAAATATTATGCCAAAGTATATGTCTGCTGCCTATAATAACTGGTGCTGCCAGGCTTGCTGACCTATATCAATAACACCTAAACTCTCATAACCAACTAGCCATAATTATAACTGAGCAAAAGGGCAATCAGACCTCTTACAGGTCAAGCAGCACATTTGAGCAGTAGGGCTCAGGTTAACACAGCAGCCCTGTTTCACAGTGAGCCTGTCATTAGCATGTCACCGGAGAATGATTATAGCTCCAGGCTGTGGTGGTGGTTCCAGAGAGTTGGGGACACATTAGGGCCCTGTAGGAGACTAGGATTGAACCTGATCAAATGGCTTCTCTATGATTGGTCCTTGGTCCAGGATCTACACCCAGTGGTCAGATTGTGATTGGTCAGCACTCTCTGATGACTTTATCCAAGGCCGCCCCCCCTGCCCACGCCAGCGGCCCAGGCAGAGCAGGGTGAAGGCAGCCATCAGCAGCACGCAGCCCCACCCAAAACCGAGAGCCTCTCCGGGCCGGCTGGTCTTGTCTGGGCCTGTGAGGAAGGCGCACATGCACTCAAGCAGGTACAAATCCAGCACAGCAGGTACACAACCAGCTCAGCACATAGTCATCAGCATTTTTGGTTAAAATCCATCCTCACAAGGAGTGAAAAATATAATCAGGCAAAAATACAGTCACCACACAGACAGAAACAATTTTAAAAGTCCTGTTTTGAAGCATACTGAAGTAATACATTTTATTTCCTGTGTAGTTCCTCACGTTTAACAAACATGCAGAAGCCTCATGCGGGATACTTATTTCTGTTGTGTTTTTTGTCTTCTTGTTTAGTGGGAAAAAAAACTGGGACCAGAGATCTCACAGGCTGCTGTTCAGATGTACATAAAAAATGTAGGAATGTTAACCAGTTTCCCGGAGGCATTCTCACTGAAATCAGAACAAAACCCACCTCTGAATCAGAAGGTGTCCACAGAGCATGAGAAGTTTGATAAAGTGAAGGCATTCACAATGACAAATATCCCCTCTCACCTCTCCTCTCTCCGTCGGAGGCAACCTCCTTTCCTCTCGGTGCCGGACCAAAGGAAATCCAGGTTCCAGGATGTTTAACAGCAGTTCTGAGGCGCCTCCCTGACTGAAGCTTGCCCTGCCACAGAAATCAGCAGCAGAGCAGCAGAACGCGGTTAGCGGGTGGCAGCCTAAGCACGACTGTTCAGCAAGACAAGAGAAAAACAGAAAATAACTTCCGATTGCTAGTCTACACATGTGAGCAAAGCCGGCCTGTCCTGTAGGCGACGCCTGCGATCGCCTAGACCACCATTTATGTAAAAGGGTGGGAAGAAAACTGAAGAAATATATAATTAGTAATATTTACACTAGCTTTAATATTTCACTACTTTTCTTGTGAAACGCAAGTGAGATAGCTAGTTATCTGGGAAACTGACAAACTGACAAAAGGACACCAGAACTCCCAGGGCAGCTCTGTGTGCAAGGGAGTATCAGCTGATTATGGTGGGCTCCGGCAAGCCACAAACCGTCTCACAGTCGGCGCGGGTGCCCGGACAAGCACTGACGTCACAGTGCAAACGCGCCACGGAGCTGTTAGCCACCCGGTAGAGATGGATGGCGAGGCTGGTGCTCTCTGATAGGTCGCCCGGGAGCTGCCTGATGCCCCATGGGTTTGTGGGTAATCTGCAAGTGGCATAGCATTTCTCACCAGAGTCAGGCAACAGGCTCTCATAAATGTGTATTTCAGAGACATACTTTGAGATGCCCCTCACCCGGAAAATCCTTGCTGGAAAAACATAATGGAAAAACATTATCATGCACTTGATTATGGCGTGTAGTGTGAATGATATTGTTGATGGAAGCAGTAGTGTAAATTTGGGGGATTATGTGGGGCTTTGCTCCATAGAGGTCAGGATAATGCTTTCAGGGATGAAGGATCTGCATCATCACTGGGGTGAGGACAAGCCTGGATGATCTGTCACCCTCCACTGAGAAAGCATCTGTCGCTTACATTGCTTACAGTTCATTAAATTCACATCCATTGTTTATGTTTAACTTAATTAAATTCACATCCATCACATCAATACTATTTCATTCAATTCACATTCATATCCCTGACATTCACATGCATAAATATTAATAAACAAATCACAAGTAAGTACCCATGGCATTCCTGCACCACAAATATGATCAAAAATCCCCAGCGTATAAAGAGGAGTGCGTGTTAGATATGAATACACAAATGATTTACAGCGTTACGTTTAAGAAACCCAGTTTTCCGCATAATTCATCAGATTATCCGCAAATCCATTCCGTCAAGTGAGGTCTGTTGTATCTACAGATAAAACACAGCTTTAGATTGAATGACAAAAAAAAAAACATTTTTACCAGTGCGCTGTTCCGAAACTATTCTCCATACAAACTGCTTGCCCTCTGTAAGTTTGTAGAATGCTGATGAAATTCACACAATAGCTTATCAGAAAATTACTCAGGCAAAAATATGATTGTGCTGGTTATCTCTCTAAATGTTTCCAAACACAAAATGACCTGAGTCTGATCAGTAACCATCTATCGGTCAGAAGCACAATCCAAAGACTCCCATATGTATTTCGCAGTTGTGTTGTGACCCATGCTTTCCCCTGGGGATTTTGCTTGACATCTTTAGGGGTCAAGAAATACATACATTTCCTCAAGTCTAGGTCAATTCTGTTCTTGTTACCTTTGAAAAAAATGCCCTGGAAATGCTTGTAACAAAAAAAATTGTATACGGGTGATGATTTGATTTACTGATTAATGTCACAAGCCTATTGCTGCCATCACAGCTGCCATCATGGGCCCAAGCGCCTCTATGTGGACATGTGTGGAATGGCACGTTCTGGAGGAAGGGCTCGCTCACCTTGAGAAGAGGCAGCAGGTAGTGCTTGGCTGGTCGGCCAAGGGCATGGGTGAGACGCAGCAGGAGGATATGGTCAGGTTCTCCTGGCTGCTGTTGGCCTTCATGCTGATGGCTACTTGAAGGTTCCTGATGGTTGAGGCTGAGTCCCCAGGCAGGAGCTCTCGCTCCAGGCTCAGGATCACATTGCCTCTACGGTTTCCTGTCCTACAGATGTCATCAGAGACCTCCGCCAGGCTGAAAGAAATGGTAACCTCTGGCATTTTCACAAAATTGCAAGGATGGGGGTTTGTATGCTCTGCAACAATCAAGCTTCTTAATAGCAGGAAGGAGCATTTACAATTTCAGCTGTGCTTCAAGCCTCATGTGGTGTTTTCCCGTAATCTTAACACGGACGGGTTTCACTAGGTTTGCCGCAGTCGCTGCTAATGTACGGCTGTGGCATGTATCGAGAATGGAAAGATGGAATTACCCACTGAGGAAAAGATCGAGAAGAAGTAGCAACCTTTTCGCCTTGAGGGAGGCTTCAGATCTGACTGCTTCTTCCATTAGTTTCTTAATTAAATTTCCAGGGAGATTTCTGCCCCTCTGACCGGCTGTCTGTATGGCCGGAGACTGGAGGGTCCTCGTTTCATCTTCCTCTAAGGGTGACGCCGTGCTCTGCTGCATTTGGACATTGGGGCCGGACCTTTCCGAAGCTGCAGAGGGCTCAGCCTTCAAAACGAGCCACTCCAAAGGAGCTGGTAATTGGCTAAAATAGACAGCTGCATTTTGCTTTCGCTCCTTAAGCATAGCGGAAGTCAGTGATGTGTGCCCTCCGGGCGAAGGGAGATCAGAGGCGTCATAGGCAAATTGGTCCATAGATTTCGTTGGCGGTAGGGGTGATGTAAGTGTCTCGGAAAAGACTTTGTTCTCAGTAGACCTGTACGTCTGCCTTTCTGGTGAGCTGTGCGGTGACCCTGAGGAAGCATGTTTGCTCACGTCCATTGGCTGAGTGACCAGAGCAGTTGTCATTAACCTATTAAGGAATCCCTGTTGTGGTTCCCTCCCATCTTTTTTCCTGTCAGTAAACAATGTGCCTCTTTCTTCCCTAGGCTGATTTAGAACCACAGCTGGGGTCAGAATAAGGGGACTAACAGGACTTTCAATTGCACTATTGAACTGAGATAGTTTAGCCTGAGCATGAGAATCTGAGGGCCTTAGTAATGTTCTGACTATCACACTGGTAACACCTTCAATCTTACGAAAAGTTGATTTGTCTGTTTGTGTTATTTCTTTTTCCATTGACGGGGGCATATTTTGAGTAGCAGTAGGGAGGTTGTCCTCGAATGATGGATCTTGTTTTGTATGTATATTTCCATTGTGCTTTTTCAAGGAATATTCAGCTGTGGGGGACGTGTTGTGTCTTTGTCGCATATTGTCACTGATGTAAGGGGAAACACCTTTATTTTGATCATGTTGTTGTTTAAGCAAAGATATATCTTTTCCGGATTTATTGAAAGAAAGAAATTCAATAAATGTTGTAGGTCGGTCCTTACGGTGTTTCTGAGCTTCAAGAGAAGCAAAAGTGTAAGTTACTCTAGGGTCATTTTTAGCACTGCTACTCAGATGTAAAGGTAAACTTCTTGTTGTCAGTGAAAATAGTTTAAGGGGCAAAGTCAAGTCTGGTGTTGCTGGTGTTAGCCCGGAGGTACGGGATTCCGATTGGGTTGTTCTGTTCAAATTCTGCCTTTCCAGTTTAGCAAAAGCACTAATTGTTGAAGGTGGAAACAGAGAGTCAGTTACAGGTGAGAGAGGATTCGTAGATGGTTTAGTAACATCTAAGCTGGCCACCATTGATTTTGTATGAGTGCTTCCGGACAACACAAACATAGACACACTGGGAGTGAGAGACTGGAGCGATGTAGCTTTGACAAACATTGATGTTTCAATGCTTCTTGCTTGAGCTTTGGTCCTTATCTGCAAGTCATCGGGATTCAGGGATGTCACTGTAACTGGTACAACTGCCACAAAGAGTGGCTGAGAAGCAGCTATTGAGATTAAAGACTGAGAAGCTGGAGGGGATGGAGTTTGGGAAGCAGCTGCTGATGGAGCAGAAATCTGAGAAGTTGCTGGTGGTGAAGCTAAAAATGAAGAAGCACTTGCAGATATAGTAGAAGCCTGGGAAGGAGATGTTGACGGAGCAAATGGGTGAGAAGCATATGGCGAATGAGCTAAAGCCAAGTAAGCAAATTCTGATGAAGCTGTACGCTGAGGAGGAACTTTCAATGGAGCTAAAGACTGAGAAGTGGCTAAGGGTGATGCCACGTTGGTCCCCATCTGCAACTCACTGGGATTCAGAGATGACACTTCTACTGGTACAACTGTCACAAAGAGAGGCTGAGAGGCATCTGATGATTGTACCAAATGTTGATCTTCTGACTGTCTCAAAGGCCGTGAAGCAGCATTTGATGACGGTGACTGCTCAGAAGCGGCTGCTGATGAAGCTGAAGGCCAAGGAACTGGTGTTGATGGAGCAGAAGTATGCAAAGTAACTGTTAATGGAGCTAAATCCTGGGAAGGGGAAGTCGATGGAGTGGAAGGCTGAGCAGTTAACTGAATGTGAGACACACCCGTTGAGTAAGCTGTAGGATTAGAAGCAACAGGTGAAGGAACTGAAATCTGAGAAGCAGCACTTAGTGGTGAAGAAGTTTTAGAAGCAGTTACAGATGAAGTAGAAAATTGGGAAGAGGTCCCTGGAGGTAAAGTGTGGAACATAGTTGCTGGTGAAACGTAAGGCAGAGACGCAGATGCTGGTGGAGCTGAAGACAAAGAAAGAGATGCTGGTGCAGATGAAGATTGAGGGGCAGATGCTGATTGGGTAAATGACACTTTCGTCACCATCTGTAGTTCATTGGGCTTCTGGGATAGCGCTGCAGCTGGTACATCTGACACAAAGGAAGCTGATGATTGTACCAAATATTGAGCTGCTGACCGTGTCGAAGGCTGAGATGCTGCTTTTGATGCAGCTGATGGCTGAGCTGATGCCACTGATGTAGCCAAAGACTGAGAAGCAATTGCTGAGGTTACAGGCTGAGAAGCTGGTGCGGATGGCGTTGGAGTTTGGGAAGCAGCTGGCGGTGGTGCTGAAGCCTGAACAGCACCTGGGGAAGGAGCTGCAGGCCGAGTAGATGCTGAAATAACTGGAGGCTGAGGAGCGATTGCTGCTGGAGGTAAAAGCCGAAAATCAGCTTCAGGAAGAGCTGAAGCCGGAGAAGAAGCTGCTGTTAGAGCTTTAATAGAAAGGCTGCGATGCACCAAAGCTGACGTTTTGTCTGGCTCTGTTAGCATAAGGTTAGAGTCTAGACTCTGGGAGCTTAGATTCTGATTATCGGTACCGCTAATGTTTGATTCATGCCTGATGTGGCTGACTAACGAAGCAGCTGTGCTCCTGAGACTGCCAGACATCTTGCCACTTTCTGAAGTCATATGTAACACCTGCAAAGTTTCACGGGTTACAAGTTTTGCAACATCAGGTGTTTCTGCTGTCAGTCTGGGAGAAAGCTGAGTAGTTTGCTCTTTTTTCATGTGAAAGAGTAATTCTCTGTGTGGTTTTGGTTTAAGAACTAAGGCTGTCTGTCTTGCTGAATGGTCCTTTACCAATAAAGGAGAATTTGTAGATGATGGAATGAATACAGAAGCTTGTTTCTCCTTAAGTGTATGTGTTGGAGGATAGAAATTCAACACAGCTGTAGGCAAGACTGCACTGTTGGTAATGTGCACATTTGCAGGAGATCCAGCGTCCAGCCCCATGACTGCAGAGGATGTCCACGCATGGGGGCCTGAGCTAGCACCGATGCTAACGCGCTGTCCTTGTTTCAGGGCATTTGTGTGTCCGTCTCTCAAGGAGCTCTGGCTAACAAAAGTTTCAGTACTTGTATACTGTTTATGCCGAGATGTCAAACCCACAGGGTTCTCAGTGCTTGGCCTGGTTATCGACAGCTGTACTTTGTCATTCGGGACTAATAGCCCTCCATTTGGGGTATGAGCTGTTTCAAACAACTGCAGAATTCCATTTTCAGTCTCGTCCTCATCCGTTTTTTTACGAGCGCCTTCGGTCTCTCCCGGCTTATCGGCAGCTGAAGTTTTGAAGATGGATATCATCGGCAAACTCCGCCCCAAATCTGTCGCCAGCGTAGTAATAGACTCTGTGAGCTGCAGATTGTTACTGTTAAGCAGAGCTTGAAGTGGAGAAGAGATTTTTTCCCGCTGATTGGACAGATGAGTTTCGGTCATCAAGGTGCCATTCATCATCAACTGGAAGCCAGCTGCATTTGACGAGAAAATAGCTTTTTCATAATTAAAGGTTGACGCGGGATTCGGCGCTAAAGCAAACTCCACGCCTGGGGGACCGTCTTCACCCTCTGTCGGCAAATGTGACCCGTCCTGCAGGACGTGCTTCCCAGCTCGCGACATGCTAGCGTCCTCATTGCCTGAGCTGATGGCATTTGCCCCATGAAGGTGGGTCATTTCATTAGTCGCGCTGAAGAAATGCCCGCCCCACTGAGGCTCCGCATGCCGCATCGTTCGTGTACCACTCAGGGGGGAGCTTAGAGAAATGGGGCTCTGAGGTTGCGAGGTCGAGTCGTCCTGTATGTATACAGCCATGACTGGAAAAAAAAACACCAAGCAAATCATATACACTATATACATATGCGTTACACTGGTACTGTTGTGATCACTTGTTTGAAGCGTGGCATTCTGATTTTCGAACTGACGCCACATTAATATAATAAAACAATCAGTCACATCCCCTTCCTCACTGTAAATGCATTTCACAAAGAGGAGATTTAATAAAATATATCTGCATAACATTTTATCATGGCCCGTAAAATATTTCCATTTCCAAGTGCATAGTAAAGAGGCATTATTCAAAGTGTTGTGACAAATTATTTAATAAAAAATTCTAAGTAGTCTTCTACATTTAAAAAAGCAATTGCATAAATGACAATTAATTAAAAAAAAATAATTAACATGTGGTAAACATTCAAGCTGCCTTATTATAATACATAGAGCTTTTTATATTATTCTACAATGAAAAAAAGTCTAAACTTACCTATTTGTCCAGAAACAAGCAACATTAAATAGAAGGTGTTTATTCTCATTTTTAGGAATTGCTTACAACTTTGAGGAACGTCAGACTTCACCCTGAGAGGATTGCATGTGACCCTCCTTGCCAGCCTTCTGTCTTTTCAGAGCTCTGTCTCATTTATGGCAGAGTTACATCTTCCCATCTGATCAATGTGCGTCACACCAGGGAAAAAAAAACAATGGTCCATGCTTCTGCTCTGCATCCTGGGCTGAGTTTTGAAAGGTTTCATTTGAGTGGACCGGCTCTCTCTCTTTCATGATTTTGTGATTACACACGCTTAGCAGCTCATTTTCCAAAAGAATGGGAAATTGTATTTCTAAATACATGCATTAAAATATATATTGAATTTTTAATTGCATTGTTAAAATGTAGTAAAAACCTCCAACCTCCAAGTATGATTTATGTACCACAAATGACCATAAATGGCATCATGTGGTTTATACTGGTCCCATGAGGTGACTTAAGCAGGGCCTGTCATATGAATTATAAGGGGCCCATTATATGGTTTATATAGGAGTCAGCATGTCATTTATATCAGACCCACTGTGTGATTTATATAGGGACCATCATATCAATAGGTCCAATGACTGTACTCACTGACACAGCTGCTTCCTCTAGGGGGGAAAAGGGGGCCACACTGTATAAGCATGTATGTATAGACAGATAGTATTCATAGCCTGGGTTTTATAGAACCAGTATCAGAAAGTATTCACTAATGGAGTCTTAAAGCACTTATGTAAGTCGCTCTGGCTAAGGGTGTCTGCCAAATGCTGAAAATGTAAATGTATGATATAAGTATACAAGTTTTTTTCATTTTTCTTGATGAATCAATGGCACCATTATAATTTTAAAGAGACAGTCCTTCAGTTATTGTTTTATATTCATATACCAGGACGAGGAGCAGTTACAATAAACATGGGAATATTTAAATCAGAATTTCATCGAAGTGGGGGTTACTCCTTAGGCCACTAGCTTCATGCAGGAATGAAGTGTTTCTAAACCGTGAAGCTCTCTCAGCTTGACAGTGTGCCTGGAAATGACAAATAAATTCCTCAGATTAATACACACAGTACTCGGCACTCCGTGACTCTTTTTGCTGTGACTAAGATACCAAATTAAAGTTGAATGAACTTAAACTTAATTTAACTGAAGTTAATCCTGCTAACTTTCCCAGAATGACCTGCCTGCACGGGCCCGACTGACCTGGGTTCGGAGACGCACAGCTTGCCCAGGGCCACTGCGGCGTTCCGCTGCACCCCTTCTCTCGCCGCGCCCCCCCCGGCCAGGCGAAGCAGCAGCGGCACCACGTCGGAGTCCAGCAGGGCACTGGCCGCCCCCCGCTCCCCTACGCAGTGTCCCAGGCACAGGGCAGCGTTTCCCGCCGTCGCTCCATCCACACTGGACAGGAGCTTCCGCAGCACGCCCAGCCCTGTGCGTCCAGGTGCATGCATATGGGGGGGGGTCTCAGTATATAGCGGGTTGCCTTCTGTATTTCCTCCGCACAATTTACAAAATGAAGCTCGGGGCCATAATCATCATCAGACACACTGATGAAGGCCTAATGCTGAAACTTGATACACTGATGAAGGCCTAATGCTGAAACTTGATACACTGATGAAGGCCTAATGCTGAAACTTGATACACTGATGTAGGCCTAATGCTGAAACTTGAGCTGAACTCACACTGGAGCCCTGATAAAAAGAACCCAAGCCATCAATGCTCAAACCCGTTCCTCACTGTTTGCACTGCACTGTCTGCGAACCAATGGTGCCAGTCATCCCAGAGGGTAGCGGGTGGTGCTTTCTACCTTTTCTTCCCTACACATGCACTTAAAACTACGAATACATGGTGGTTGGGTTAGGGTGGGCACTCACTCTTGTCCAGGCTCAGCAGCTCCCCACGGGCCTGCCGGTTCGCTCCAGTGCACGCAGCCAAGGTCTTGATGGCGTACCGAGTGCTGGTCAGGCCCACGTTGGGCGCCTGCACACACCAAACAAGCCCTGAGCCCAGCAGACCCCAAACAGGCCTCCCTCTCGCACCCGCTCCTGCCTGATCCGGGATCAGTTAGGCCGGCTCCGGCCGTACGAGCCAAACGGGTGGTGTCATTTACCTTCAGTATCCTCAGCATTTTCTTGACGAGTCCCGCCTCCGTGGCTTCCTGCGTGGCGAGGGTGGAGCTCGGGAGGAGCACACTCAGGAGGCCTACAGCCCGCTGTGTGGACAGCCGAGAGGGACATGAGCCAGTTCGGTGTGGCAGACAAGCGGCCCGTCTAGTCACAGCCCCCTCGGCAAAGTCAGTTTAATTTGAGATCATTTAGAATGTATGATTCCGTGGTGAAAAACATTCCGTTTTCCACGGCTGACAGAGTCTGCCCTGCGTCCACTCATTATTTACATCGGCCGGCCTGGCCGGGATGTTCGGAGCTTTGCCGTGCAGGACGGAGAAATCCAATGCATTTCAATCGACAAAACAACTTTAATATCTGTTTTATATGTGCATTTTTATATGTTTCGTATCTGTTTTTTTTTTCTTTCAAATGAAATGTTAAGAGTTGGGTTTAAAATGGGTTCTTGTTAAATTCATCATAACATAATAGGGAAATGCAAAGTTTAAGAACTATCTTCTGTGTTCATAATACACTGCAAATGCCTGTACCTGGGCTTGCCTGTGTAGGGCTGTGGATCTCTCTAACAGATCGCCTCTGCGATTCTTCGCCACAAGATGGTGGCTAAGCAGACGGGGGGGGGCCCTCTCACTAACCTTCACCTCTCACTAAGCACCCCCCCGCCCCCCTTCACAACTCACCGTAATAATGCCACCATCAGGGTCATTCAATAGACGCATGCACACACGTCCTGCCCGGACAGCAAATTCCTGTCAAACAGGAAAAAACCAGGCCTGGATTGGATTGTGGGTGTCCCAGTGAGGGATAAAATAGAATCCTGTCACACAGGGAAAGGAGGAAGGAACGGGGGCCGTATTTGGGGAATCGTGGCTGTTCTGATAGGGGCTGGCCATGTACGCCGGGCTGATCCTACCGGGATAGCAGGGGGTGCTTTAGCCAAGAGCTTCACGATCAGAGCCGACAGGGCGCAGAGAGTGTCTCTGTGTTCAGTGCCAGTGGCTTGTTCCTAAAACACAACGTTGTTTATCGAGTTTGCAGAGAAACAGTGAAATGTGCTTTTCTGCTCACGGTGTACCTCACATGTCAGTTTCAAATGTGAAATGTCAACTGCGAAATATAAACCGCGTTTTACCAATTCCCGTCCGGAAAATGGGTGCGCTTATTATAAAGTTCACAGCGGCACATGTTTTCTTCAGAACGCAGCTGTTAATTGGAGCCGATTTACCATGGCAACAGCAAAGGCATCCCAGCATTCCTGGCGAGCAGCAGTCTCCCTACAAATGACATCATCTGCTGCCATACTTTCAACAATCGATACGACTCGAGCGAGGCTGTTCTGGCCGGTTGTGTCAATATTTCTCTGAAAGTCGAAGACAAAATGATGGTACTGTCAGAATTACAAAAGATGTAATTTCAGTTTAAAAAAAGCAAAACAAAACAAGCATTAAGTCAAAAGCAAGTAAAAAAAATCTTACCAGCTGGTAAACCAAAGTCGGCACAAATAATTTTGTAAAACTGTCTCTCATCTGAATTTGAAACCTAAAAAAGTAATAAGAAAGTCAATAGACTAATTGCACATATTACAGACAGATTAAACAGATTAATTGCAATTGATTGACGCAAATAATAAAATTGGGATGTTTATTAAAACAGTGAGGTGATTATATATATAAAACTTATTGGATAGTGACACGAAGAAAAGAGCATCCAGTATTAATCTCAAACATTCCATAATGGCAGATGTCTGGAAACATTCTGACAAAGAGGATTCCATCCTCATGACTGAGATATTGAGCTCCTGGGGTCTGTTTTTAAAAGCACAATCCACAAGAAGGACACAGCAAATAAGCACAAAGCGAAAGTCTGCACTGCTCATGGCCAGATCCGGGGGCTCACCCACCCGCGCTCCTCGGCCAGGTCCTGCAGCACTCCGAGAGCCTCGGCTTCCAAGCTAGCTGGGCCTGATAGGCATGTCCACAAGTTCTCCACCAACCTGCCATCAACCATGACATCTCAGTCAGAGTGACCGTAATCTCTCTGCATATCTGATTCAGGATCAGTATGACACAGCTCTCTGTATCAGTCAGAGTGACCGTAATCTCTTTGCATATCTGATTCAGGGTCAGTATGACACAGCTCTCTGTATCAGTAAGAGTGACCGTAATCTCTTTGCTTATCTGATTCAGGATCAGTATGACACAGCTCTCTGTATCAGTCAGAGTGACCGTAATCTCTCTGCATATCTGATTCAGGATCAGTATGACACAGCTCTCTGTATCAGTCAGAGTGACCGTAATCTCTCTGCATATCTGATTCAGGATCAGTATGACACAGCTCTCTGTATCAGTCAGAGTGACCGTAATCTCTCTGCATATCTGATTCA
>JAODKN010000038.1:11704938-11721146 GCA_026774425.1 Petrocephalus zakoni
TAAATGCATATGTAGTTTTTAATTGTTATACTTATTACTTAAATGCAGCGTTACATTTCAAATGTGTCACATTATTAGTTAATTGCCATAATTCCAGATGAAGCGGAAGCACAGTCAGGAATGGGAATAAGTTACAGTGAAGTAAAAAAAATATACTTCGAACTGGTAAAGGGTGTACACACACACACACAAACACACACACACACACGCAGGTGTCCGGGACAAACTATGTGTGTGTCTTTTAGTTTGGCATCTGACCTTCCTGCGTTTTCCCTGTTTATTCGGTTTAGTGCTGGGTAGGTTTCTATGTTAGTCCAGGTCAGGTCTTAATAAAACAGCTTCATTCTCTCCTGCAAGCGAGTCAGCTCATCATTCGCCATATAGTGGTGGAGGGGATTGTATGCCTGTGTGATTCCTGTTGTTAGGGGCAATTGCCCCTGGTAGGGTCTCCCAAGATAAATTAATTCTAGGCAAGCCTGAAATATTTATATGAGTCTACCGTCATGTGAGCCCACCACCTGCAGGGGGAGCCCTGCAGGTCGGCGCACAGTAGATTCAGTGGCAGTTCAAGGCAGTGGCCTCAGCGGGTTGATCGTCAGCTACCAAATCTAGCTCTAGGTACACGGATGGATGAATGAATGGATTTAAAATAATAATAATAAAAAAAATTGTAGGTGGCACAGTGGAGTGCCTTGTTGCTTCACATGGCCAGTGGTACCGGTCCACATGTGTAAAGTTGGGGGTTTGAGCCCTGCTCTGTGGGAGTGAATTTTGTCTGCTTGTCATGTGTGTCTCCTCTGGTCACTCAGGTTTACATACACAGTCTAAAGATGCAGTTGGGTTACCTGGAGTCTTGGAGTATGCATGGGTCCTGTAATGGACAGAATCAGGGCCGGTCCGAGCCTTTATGGGGCCCTAAGCAGAATTTGATTTGCCCCTCCCCCCACCTAAATCAAGATATCTTGACATTTCAAGCACTCATGGGGGCCCCCTGGTGGCGTGGGAGCCCCAAGCGGCCGCTTAGTTCGCTTATGCCTTGGGCCGGCTCTGGACAGAATGTATTCCCCTTATAACACCACGTAACGGGTGGAAGATGAATGAGTTTGTGTTAAGGGTACAACACATATTCTATATATTACAAATGTGCCCACAGGCCATGGAAAAAATCTATACAGGGAACAATTCATGGGTCCACATAGAAAATTTGATGCTAAAACACAAAAATGTGTTGTTTCCGCCACACAGTCAGATCTCTGAGGTTTCCCCGGTGTATGATTGGTGTCTGTATTGCCCTTTTTGTGTGCTCTGCGACAGACTGGCATCCCATCCCATCCCCCCTGTTCTGTGACAGACTGGCATCCCAGCCCGTCCCCCCTGTTCTATTCTGTGACAGACTCCAGGCTCAGTGTAACCATTCACTGGGCAATCAGTTATGTAATTATGGAGGAAAATTGTTTTTCATCTAGATATCTACATTGCAGTACTCTGAGGCCCAGTAAAACACACAGCTGAATATCATCAGCACGCATCAGCCAGCAAAGCAACACCTGCAGAACCCAACAGTGGCCAGTCCCACATTTAACAGGTCTTATACCTAAGGATCACTGACCAAAACACAAACTACAATAAGCGCATACATTCAAACATTTCTGGTGGTGGGGGGGGTGACATATTATATATATTTATGACCTGTCATGAGGACAAGAGTTGTCTGATATGTTTCTATGTCTACTTCCCATGGGAACTAAACGCATAAGCTGGTAATCCGGTATCACATACCATAAGGCGTGACACGGAACAGAACGAAACACAGGTTTTGGTAACGTTATCGTCGCTCACACGCCAGTCTGATCTGGTGGTGTTAGGGGCCATTGGCATGAGACGAGTCAATCGCTCAGCCTGGCCAAAGGCGAGGTGGCGGCATGGAATGAGACTGCATTGTCCCACACAAAAAACCATGGGGCCACGGACCCAGGTCAGCTTGTATCTATCCCACATTTGAGGACGGTACGGATTTTTCCATTTTTAGAAAAAGGAGTGTCACCTGCCCGCGGCCTTCTCGTTTGTCTAGCTGCCTTGAAAGAATCAATGGGGACGCGTTCTAGAAGGTGACACGCAGATTTTTAATAGACGTAATCAAACTCTCAGTAAGCCCCAGGCCTGAAAGTGGATGCGGAAATCAGAATAAGTCTAGGGTTACGTATCGGCAGTAGGAATAGAGAGCAAGGAGACAAGGACAAAGGGAAAAATTTAAACGTTATACATTTTCCCCAGCTTGCAACCTGCCCAGTTCCACTTAAAGTACTACAGTATTGGCTTAATCAATATAGCATGAAGTATTTGGAAATGAACTGCCGATTCAGATTGTGCCTGCTGGGATTCTCTAGCTGGGGAACAAAGCATTGCTTTAGTAACAGTGGCCTTCATTTTAATACCCCAGTGTCCAATCTCACCCTGCCCTTCCACCCCACAAATCACCAGCAAGGAACCAAACTTCACCAGGAACCAGACTTCTCCCCGACAATGACAGCAGGAACATGATCAGATCCTGTCACAGCCCCAGCAGGAACAAGAGGGGCTAAGACCCCTGAAAGGGAACACTGAACAGACTCCGAAACAGAACACCACGCCGCTATAGAATTATTCATGAGCCCATACCAGAGGGCTTAAGGTAACACCCTCATCATCTGTCTCACAAAACCCTGCAGTACACTGGGAACACACATGAGGACAATAGGACAGATTTTGCATAGGCTCATGGGTTATTTAAAAAAAAAGTTGTGGGCAGAGAGCAGTTACCAGAGAGGGCATTTCAGGTTATACACTTTGTATAGTTATGTGAAGTCTCACCATTGGTAAACCACAACTAATCACAGAATACCCAAGACCCACTTATACTAGCACTTAGGACCTGGTCTTGTGGAGGAAGAGAGAAATGCTTCCACCTGGGGATATGAGAAAGTGAGCTACTTAGCAATTTAACACTGTAGACATTCCAAGGGCCCTGCACACACGACCCCTATTCCCCCAACCCAAAAAAAAAAAAAGCATGCTGCCATCTACTGGACACTAAAGAAACTTCCATGGACCATCTTGCAATAAAGCAGTCAGTTTAAAATTTCACTTTTATTTCAGTCTTTTTTGGGTCAGTTAATTTAAGACAACATAAAAAGTTTATTAAAATTTAAGGATAAAAGTACTTGAAAGGCAAGGTGTTGCCCCATAAATATATCTCATTAAGGTTTTAAATTCAAGTTTGCACAACATCAGCACCACCCAGGAGGGGAGGCCCATAAAAACACAGCACATGCTAGGAACGATTCTTGCTGACCCAGTGGTACCGGTCCACACGTGGCCCAGAGAAGGCAAAGGAGGCCCTATAGTTCTTGAAGGGCTTGTTCTGTAGGTAGTACCCAGCTGTCTGGTGCTGCTGGTACCCATCACCAGAGTAGATCTTCCTCTTTGGATAGTGTGGCCACGGCTGGGCAGCAGAGACAGCAAACTCACTGGCCTGCAGGAGACAGGGCATAGTGTAGCGCTGAACCAAGGCGACCATCCACACCAGTCAATTGGCTTAGGCAGCATGCAGTTGACGGCACGGATGCCAAGTTAGTCCATGATCTCCAAATGGAGATCAAGATCTGGTTATTCCAGTTTACCTGACCAGTGGCATGAGGGTTTCAGGCACTTAGAGTAGCCACTGTAGAGCAGGTAGACACCAAGGGTCACTGCTCACCTGGTAGACACTGTTGGGATTGCTCACGGTGGGAATGCTCTGGTGATCGGAAAGCGAGCTTCCGCTGCTAAGGCTGCTGTTCACGCTGCTGTTGCAGGTCCCGGATTCCTCATCGGAGGAGCTACCAGAGTGATAGTCTGAGGACGCCTTCTCCACCGCGCTGTTAATCCAGCGGGAGAACTCGAGGTCATCTCGGTGGCTTTCCAGCGGAGCCACACAGAAAGGGGAGCTCTTCTCACCATACCTTGTGGAAATAACCCCCCCCACCAAACAACTTTAGACCATAGGTCCACAGATTTCAAGTGTACCATTATATGTTGGCAGCCCCTCACCTGCATGACACCTCAAATGGATCCACCCAAATTGTCATCTCCTTCGGCAATCCCAGGTCATCGTAGTCCACGTCACTCCGCTTACAGGCTTGATCCAAGACTGCGTCCTTGCACTGTGCTTTATTCATCCGCAAACATCTAGACGGGATAGGAACACTCAAATGTAGGACGTGTGAGAACTTAAAAGCATATCAGGCGTCAAAACGCAGCTTCCAGACCAAACGCTTAAACCGAGGCTAGCTGCCGCTGTAAGCCCGTTAAAGCTCACCGAAAAGCCTGGCCTCTGCTCGGGTTGTCCGGGTACCAGTGGCTTTTGTAGCGCTCGAAGAGAACCGCCGTGAGCTCCACCGCGAACTTCTCCCTGCTGCGCCGGTCCAGCTTGCCGTGCTTCTTGGCCAGTCTAGTGATGAAGAAAACGGTGGCCGCGATCTCCTCCTTCATGCTCTCTTAAAGAATCTCGTTTTTTTAAAAAAATAAATAGACTAGACTAAAGTGCCGCCTTCTTTTATAACTCTAGTAACGGTCGTTACTTTGGTTAGTGCTTGATTAACCACCATAAACAGGCTCTAGCTTACCTAGTGCGCGTATTTTATATAAAAATGCATGAGGACTAAAACAGGTGATGCGCGTTAACTTCTGCATCACCTGAGACCTATTACTATTTTGTCTTTTATTTGCGTAAAAAGTTCACGTAGGATGGCGCCTGTAATGGTAATGATTGTAATGTGCTATGCCTTGGTTTTTTCTTCGCTTAATGCTGTTGGTTTTCTGTCGTTTCATTTGATTTAAAATGTCTTGCGCAAACTCTCGGCATTCTCGGTAACGCAGATTCTTTTAATCAAAGCTCTCGGCTTCCTAAAGGTTTTACACGCTAAGATCGCCTAAATATAGTTTGCTTTGTTTTAGAGAGTCTTTGCCATTTTAATTGCTGGGGATACTGACCCAGCGATATTCCCCGAAGTTATTTGCGAATGACAGTAGGAACAATTCCTGGAAACGGCCTGCTATATGATCGATTGCGAATGAACAGAACCGTGTTTTCCTCTTGCTTCAGAGTACCCAACTACACCCGTAAGTTTCTCCTTGAAAAGTTTAGAAACTTGGCTTTTGTGTTTCTCCCCCTGCATGTGACAGGGACAGTCCCCGGTAGCCTGACAGGGCTCCAAGCCAGCTGCTTGCAGTCAGAGAGTACACTGACCTCCATCTCCTTCACATTACTCTGGGATCCCCAGCTCCTAAATCGGAAGACTGTGCTTCAACCCTCCTCCCTGATAATTTGTTTATACCATCAATGTTTGTCTAATCTGCATCTTTTCCTTATTTAAACTTACCCTGTTTTGCACTCCTCTTTGTTAATGAATCTGACCATTTCACATGTACACACATGATAGATTCTAGGACGTAAGTAGTGATTTGTGTTTGTGCCATGTGTGTAGTATTGTGGCAAACTTTCTAAATAAGGGGATTGGGATGTTCGTGGGATAATTGAGGTCACTGCTTTTGCAGTGGGAGACCAGGCCATGCTCCCTCTTAAATCTTAAATAAACTTGTTCATTAATGTGCCCAACTTTAAGTCAGTCCTAACTGCTGGTAAGGGGCAGGGGGAGCCGCTAGCTGGAGAGCTATTATGTCTATTACATGCTTAATTGTCCGGTTGCTTAGCAAACGCATAACCCCCTCCCTGGCAGGGTCCGTGCTAAAAACCGTACTGAGGAGCTTAAGTGGAAACGGATGCACCTTGGCACGCTTTGATCTACGTTTGTTTACGAGGCTGGATCATGCAAACCTTGCGCAACAGAAGCTGTTTGTGTCTGTGACTAGGAAGTGTCCCAGTGGAAGATAACTCCCCAGTATTAGCCAGAGGGATGGAAATGCAGCCCTCTGTGGCACACATTAGTTCCAATTAGCAACCTATTATCACAAAGAAAGAAGGACTGAGACTGCACGACTAAGTCTCAGTGGATTTATATTCATCTAAATTATAATTAGAGCTCACTTTGGGTACAGGTGCCTCATAAAAGAAAATAATGACTGTTATTAAGAACACCACACGGGGTGTCTGACCACCGGTGTGCTGGGTGATTTACAGGTCTTTCAGGTCTAGGTGTAAACTGTTGTTTTATGAAGGCAGCTGTGCAATGAGACCTGCTTTCTAATCTAAGTTATGGCTAATGTGCTTTTTAGACGCAGTAAGCATATGTAAGAACGGTCAGAAATGGGGTCATCATTGGGTAATGTGCAGTCGATTGGTCTCCAGTGGGTAATTATGTCTTCTGATTGTGAAAATTTAGTAAGGAAAAGGTCCGTGGAGCAGTGGGTATCACTGTTGCCTGACCTTTGGGATTTTGGCTCGAATCCCTCCCTGGCACTGTGTGGAGTTTGTATGTTCTTCCTGTGTTGTGTGGGTTTGAATCCCCATTTGTGCAGGGGGTATTCGTCATTGTCCATCTTGGAGAAAACTACCCGCTACAATAAACCGGTAGTAGATTTACAACCTCTTGTTGCTATTATTAAACTCCACATTACTGTATCTTCACAGCATGTCACAGCCAGCTGGGACTGAAGGGGGCGCTGTTATAGTCACCAGCCACACTGGGGACACAAATGGGTAGAATGGGGGGGCACAATCTTATCCAGACAAGGCTATTGTGTATGTGGGTTTTCACTGCAATTTTCTAGGTACATTACTAATTAGAGGACTGACTAGCTGAAGAGTCCACACACCTGGTTTTAAACAGCTAACCTAATGGTCATCCCAAAGACCTGGGTACACTCTGGCTCAGTGCGGCTAAGACTGGCCACCCCTGGGCAAGAAGCTGATTCATTGATCTCTAGAACAGCGTATGTGAAAGGAATTAATTTATGATATTAAGCTTATCATTTCATGTTCAACATTAATAATTTGATACATATGCATGTTCATGTGTGGCTGTAGTAATGAATGGACTTGATTTAACACATTTTAATCAGCTTTTTAACAGGACCATGATTGCGGCATCAAAGTCTTGTACACACATTTCTCAGCAAATTACTCAATAAAAGTCCCTTTTTGTGCCATTTGGTGCTGCTGTAAAGTGTGGAAGCATGGTGATCTAAGGCCTTGTCCAAACGTAGATGGGTATTTTTAAAAATGTTTTTCCTCCTATGTTATTAAAAAAAATTCTGTCCACATGAAAACGCTAAAACATGCTGTCAAGAGCATGCCAAACCTACAGGCAGTGACTGTTCTGCAAAGTTTTGACTGTAAAGCCACGCTGGCCAATCAGAAGCCATGTTACCGGTTCTGTTGGCTAAATGTAAACGGTGAACGGCGCACTCTGACATCAAACAGAGTAGACAGGGCACACTTTGACGTTACAAGCCAAAAACTGTTTTCCCCGGCTACACCCTGGATGGAGTTTTACAGAAGCTCCATTTTCAGTGACCTAGAAAGGCGTTTGTGTGTGGACAAAAGGCCAAAATGCATAAGAAATGCTACGTGTTTAAAAATAGCCAGGTACATGTGGAGAAGGTCTCATCTGCTGTCTCGTTTCCTACACTCCTGTCAGCTCCGTGGAGAGCTCCACATCATGGAGGCTCTTAAGACTGTACTGACAGCTAGCTCCTGAAACACTCTGCAGCCTGGAGGAACATTCCATTGTGCCTGTTTCTGCTCTGTATGATGTGAAATGGTGGTTGGGATCCATGCCACCTGTAGTATGAAAATTGTACCCAGAAACTCTGGTCATAACAAAATAACAGTGCTGTCACTGAAGGTGCTGTAGCTGTGAGAGGCTTCACACCACCAGCATACACTCTGCTTATTTTCCCTTGAGAGTAATAAGGGAACAAGGCTATTTCGGTCATTATACCATTTCCCTAAGCTTTATTGTCTCCTAAATGGTAATTCCTGTCATTTTTACACATCCTTGTACGCCCCGTGCCTGCTCAAGGATGTCTAGTCTAATGTAAGAACAGCTCTGACCGTCAGCACCGAGGCCATCACAAATTAGCCTGGAAATTTCTTTACGTCCAGTTTCTGGGCTCATTTAGTTTGGGTCGTCAGTGGTATGCGGTCACCGTAAATAAAGCGCTGTCTACGAAGGCAGAATTGTCTTTTCATAAAAGCATTCTAGTCATATATTCTTGTGTATCAATCACAATGAAACATCCCGAGTTGCAGTAGCGCATCAATGCCAGACTAATGCAATATCTAGGTCACAATTGCAAGGGGATTTCCGTTGTACAATTTTGCACAAGCTTCAGGCTACACTCGGCTCATGGAGCCATCCCAAAACCCCCGCGTGAATCCCTTCCAAACGTAGAAACCTGAATTACTGTCACATTCTGCAAATAAGCCGCCACGGCAAGAATTAAAAGACACAGATTATAGTTTTTCGCCTCACTCGGTCATTTTTAGTTTACTGTGATTCCTTAATTATTACACGGAACCGATGCCCCTACATCTTCTGCGGATTATTAGCGATTACCAAACAACTTTTCTCTTAATAGATCACGATTGCAGCTCCACTTTTGTGAGACTAAGTTAGCCACTGGAGTGAAATGCAACTGTTTCCGCCGTCCCAGAGGGTATTGGAATCGTTTTAATTTCCCTTTAGGCAAAAAGTAGAGAGTAATAGCAAGGGGGCACGTCGTACTAATAATTAGCGCATTAGTCAGTGTGCAGCCACGTCCTAAGGCTTTGCAGCGCAGTCCCTTTTTCCCGAAACGGGACAAAACGCGCTCTTTGTTGCGGGGCTGTTTTTTCCCCATGGGAAATTGGGAGGGGAGGGAGGGTGAGGAAGGTCTGGTCGGTAAACAGACAGCCCGGGCATCTTCCCGAGCCGCTGCGGCCGGCCCGATGTCTGACGTCTCTGCTTTGATCGGACGCGCCAGCCAGCTCCCCCCCAGCCCATAAGCACGCCGGGGCTCCAGCCTGCGGATGCGGCCGAGGGGCGGCGGTCGGGATAGTGCGCGGCTGGGAGTATGAAGGTGCCGCGACATGGCTCTTATGCCGCTGCTCCTGCTCGGCGTGTCCGTCCTCTGCCGCTCGGGCTGTGCGTCCGAGCTGTCCGCTGGTGAGTACGGGGGGGGACGGCGTGCTTTGGCGTGCTTTTTATGGTCTCATCTCGGGGGGGTTTAGCAGTTTTATTGCGTTATTCGCCCCCGCTGCGGATCTTTTTCCAACACGCAGTAACTTTTTCAGCATAGAAATCCACGAAATGCTAGATATTTTTGTATGTTTTTTTTCCCACTGGGTGTTTAATGAGTAAAGGAAGTTCGTGGCTAAGCGGAGGTGTCAGTGCTGAAGCCGCCCCAGTGTGGCGTAAGGAAGTCTGTCTTTAGGGCTTTTTTTTTGTTTTTACAGATATGTGTTGAATTATTTTTATTAGCAATTTTATGTCATTTTTTTACCCGCGACGTACCCTGTGCAGGACGAGCGCTTGGCAGATACGTGGATGGACGGAATGCCTTTTCTAAAAATCAGCTGATTTTTATTTCCGTAGACATTTGTTTATTTGCAGGATATATAGATCCATCACAAAATCCCATCATGATAAAATCCAAACTTTTGTCACCTTTTGAAACTTTTGTAATGCGTAATGCAGGAATCGCACCGTTCTGTACTTTCTGCAGGAAGATAAATGGACATTTTGTTGCTGGCCAGACTGTCATTGTGAATTTAAAATTGTGCATTGGCCCATTAGAGGCACATTTCTTTAATCTGGCTCAGCTATATCAGATGTAATATATAGCCCTTAAAAAGGAAAGGGCTTGTTAGGTTTCCTTCCCCGGAATAGACGCCTTTGTCCTGCTTCCCATCCTGCGTACGCGCGTCCCTTCCTTCCCCGTCTCTCCCCCAAGGGCAGCGCATCTGCCGGCGCGGCACGGAGCGGCCCTGCTACCGGATCGCCTACATCCCGGACGCCAGCGGCAGGCTCACCTTCGCCCAAGCCAGCCGAGCCTGCCGGAGCGAAGGCGGCGAGCTCCTCAGCGTCGAGACCGAAGGCGAGCAGCGGCTCATCCTGCAGTTCATCCAGCACATCCCGGCAGCCGAGGGCTACTTCTGGATCGGGCTCCGCAGGGGCCCCCGCGATCAGGGGCTTGGCAGCGACTGCGGTGCCGGCTATCGCTGGCTGGATGGCAGCCAGGCCACATTCAGGTATTAAGTAATGGCTTGAGAGGGTTCGGTGGTTTAAAATGGTGTGGCGCATGACACGGTGGTTGTAGGGTCAAACCCCTGGAGAAGAATCTATAACCAAGGGCGACCTCGTATGCCGTCCTTGAGGGGATTGCAGCCATAAAACTAACATGCCATTGATGATAAATTTATGAGTGCTTGTGGGTAGTGTGGTTACATAGGGCTTCTCATGAATGCTTTGCAGAAACTGGCTGTTAGGCGAACCGTCATGTGGGCAGCAGGCATGTGTGCTGATGCGCCTCGAACCTTCAGTCCCCAGGGGAGGGTGGGGCTCCGATAGGCTTCCGTGGGCCAATGGCGACTGCAGCTCCAGGAACCATTTCATCTGCAAGTACTCCAAAGGTGAGAGCCGGTGCGTGGCCGAGCGGGCAGGAGCTTTCCTGTGATGCTGGTCACCTTGGTACTAATGTGGTGATGCTTTTTACTGTGTTTCCAGAAAAGCCTCAGATGACTCTCGGGGCAGAGGAGGAGGGGAACACAGGTGGGGGACACAGAGGGGAGCACTCTCTGCTACTTTAAATACTGCAAGCCTGCCAGTGGTGTTAGGTGCCTTACTGAATACCGTCACGTGTAGAAAAGCACTTTGGATCGACACTCTGTGAGCACCAACAAAGCTCTGTGGTGTAAGAATTAAGGCGAACAGATTTCCTTGTTCATTAAAAGTCTCATTCCTCTTCTAATTAAATGTACAGTCAACTTGCTTGTCATTGGGTTTTCTTTAAAATGGTCTTTTTAAAAAAAATCTTTAAAAAGTATGTATGTGTATGTATATATGTGTGTGTGTGTGTGTGTGTGTGTGTGTGTATATATATATATATATACACACACACACACACAATCTGGAGGTGTTACATTGAAATAGCAGTTTTACAGCATATGAATATTTCTCCCTTCATCACTAACCGGAAAAGTGGTTATAACATAGGAGGATGGATGGGTGGATGGACTAGTTCATGTTTATATGTTACACCATGTCAGAAATTGTCTTCCCTGAGATACTACAGCTGTCTGCAAGTTCCTTCTAAAAAGTTCATTACAGCTCAGTTTTTCTGTTCCTCAGATGTTCCAGCCATGACTTACCTCCCAAATAACCCTCCAGTCACGATAAACGCTGAGGAACTGGAAGTAGCGTCTGAATCAACTGGTACTTCAGTCTACTCATCAATCACATTTTTCCGAGTTGAAAACGATAGGATGCTTTGCTTTGTAATTAGTTTTTTTTTATTTTTGAATTTTTCAGTTAATGGTTAGACCTGAAGGTGCAGTGGTCAGCACTGTCACCTCACACCTCTGGGACCAGGGTTCAAGTCTCCAGCCAGGATGTGTGTGTCATAGTGGGGTTTCCTCTGGGTGCTGTGGTTTCTTCTCCATGGTCCAAAAACATACTGAGGGTAATTGGAATGATTGGTGTGATGGGTTGCCCGTCCCCCCCCCCCCCCCGCTCGCCATCCGGGGGTGTTCCCTGCCTTGTTTCTATAGGCTCCAAAACCCTGAACAGGATAAGCAGTTTCAGAAAATGGATGAATGCATTCACCTGAAGGGCTTGGTATTTCAACTAGAACAGTCGCTGAAAATGACCAGTTTGCCGTTAGTCCGTTTATTTCAAGTTTATTTGTGAACTGCACAATTATACTTGTACAACATGCAGTGAAATATAACCCTGACTCATTCCCGAGTTTAAATAAAAGCAGATTTTAGAGACTAAAAAAAAAACACGCAAAATAGCTTAAGTCTTACAAATAGATAAAAAAAAAAAGTCCTGATCACCCAGTCATTTGCAAATAGCACTATTCATATGAAAATGACATGATGATCTGACAGGTGTTACTGGGTTAGGAAAGCAAGTGAAAACACCCAGTTTGGCTTACATACACACAAGAGCATGTCTGGGTTCTATGGAGCTTCAACCGTTTGTTTTGTGATGTGTGAGAATGCTCACTGAGGAAATATGATAATGCATCTCTTCAGCTCATGGAAAACTGCGAATCTGGATAAGCAGTAACTTGGTAAATTACACTGTCACTCGTTTTATAATTTTGATGGTTACCGTAGTAACAAAAAAAATGCAAACTCGGTAACTAGGTTGTTCTTTTAGCATTTTTCATTACCTTTATGAGACTTTTTTGCAAGTATAAAACTACAAAGCAATCATTTTATTTATCTCATGTTTCTGAGAAACATAGCTTAAAATAGTATGAATTGTATCTGCCGAGGATAAGATATTTAACATAAAATATTAACTTTGGCACTAAAAACACTTGTATAATTCACATAAATAATGCAGCTTACATCTTTCCTGTTTGCTCAAAAATGGAAGGAGCGAAGTTGTGATGCAAAATTAAAAAACAAAAGCTAATTATGATAGCAACTTACACATTTGGAACCATGCAACTGAATCAAAACCAAGACGTTGCATTTAAAAAAAAAACAACAGTTTCCCCTTACCAGTTCGTCATGCGTTTATTTGTCCCAAGACCACATGTGAATTTGTTTCATCTTCCAAAAAATACAAGCAAATACTAACAATTTAAACTTGTGATTAATCATGGTTAAGCACAGCCTATTAATGTGATTAACTGGATTATTTTTTTAATCAACTGACACGGCTAACTACAAATAAACAATATGTACTACTCATAAACAATATGTACTACTCATAAACAATATGTACTCAAATAATTAAGATTTAAAGATGACGTGCAAATGGCATTCCGGTGTGTCAGGTTCCTGTTCCAAGCCTCTTGCCTTCCTTCTCATGCAGGCCTCAGCACTGATCTCACCTACATTATCTGGCCCACTGTTGGCCTCCTGATGCTCCTGCTGGTGGCTTCAGGAGTCATATGCTTCAGATTCCTTACCTCAGGGTAAGAGATTCCCTCTGGTGGCTATCACTCGTGAATGCGCTATTGTCCCGTATAAAAGTGTCGTAATAATGTACTCTGTCTGAAAAAAGTACCAATTTGTACTTATGAGGTTACAATCACTTATTACTGGGGCTGTACCCTCAAGGGTCTGCTAATTGTACCCTAGTTATAGGTAAATGTACCTGTTAAAGTACAGAAATGGACTCTGAGGAACAGAGGTGGAAAGTTCAGGTCCAGAGAGTAAAAATCTGGCCCAGGGTTTTGTTTAAACCTAGCAGTTGAGTATAAAGAGTCATGTTCACAGAGTATCAACTCTCAAAAATCTTTTTTTTTTTTTTTTTTTTTACTTTCTAGACCTAAAATTTCCACCTTTCCCGAGGAACATGTTTTACTATTGGGGGTACATTATTGTTGTTTCTACCTGGGGGAACAAAACTGTACCTGGTCTGTACCTTTTTCCTGACAGTGAATATGCTGGTAAAGTTGTATGTAATAACCTCTTGTGTGTTTTTGCCAGCAGCAGAAAAGCACGGGCAATCCGTGCCTCACAGGGGAATTGTGATGCCCGCAGCCAAGGCCACAACGCCGTACAACAAGGTCCCCCGAACTGCCCTCACCCTCAGCCTCTGTCCGACGACTACGAGAATCTGCCTGCCAGGAACACAGAGAGCGGCTTTGTCACAAACGACATCTATGAGGCTTGCCTCGGTCATGGACAGCCTTTCTCGGAAACTGGATGGGTGGAAAATGAGATCTATGGCTGATAATTGGCTGTGGAATTTCTGCGCTCCACCCAGAACAGGGCGTGGACAGCGCCCCCTAAAGGAGGGGGGAGGGATTTCTGTAGTGTGTGTATGAACATGTCTCATGCAGGTTCCCCTGTCCTTGTTGCAAGGAGTTAAAATGGAGATAACAGTCTAACTCAAAGTGCATGGTGTGGAAGTTGGCCTCTGGGGCTGATTGCAGTGTAACTGCTATTTTTTTTTTTGGTGGCTCAACGCTATGTTACATTGACATGGTCTGCAAACATATAGTTAAATTTTAAGGGTTCCCTAGAAAAGAAAGCTGTGAATTCATAGCTCCATCCACCCAAAACAGCCTCTTTTGTGCTTAAGCGACCTTGAGGTTTTGACATTTTATCTGCAACTTGCCGGTGGACCTTTCACCCCGGTGGGACAGAATGGCACAACAAGAAAGGCCAGCCACACCCCCACAGTGCAGGTACATGAGCTTGTCTCTTAAACGCGAACAAACCAGGAACGCACCCGACATGATATAAACCAGAAGCTTCAACGTTAAATAAACACCTAAAACATCACGGCTGCCATTTCATTTTCTTTGCCTTCTTCAGAAAAAGGTCTAAATTTAACCCTCAGTCCTGAATGCGAACCAGTTTGGATTTCCGTATTAAGAAATTTCAGGTTAAAGGTGATTCAGCATCTTCACAGTAATAAGCCATAATGTGCAATTTATTACGTATTTGGCTTATAATCAGTAATGAGCGGGTTTGACAGGTGTGCTGAATACGATATTGGGGGAAACCCAGCAATGCTATTCTGTCTAGAACAATGCTGTCACTCAGTATGTTGAGTGAGTCACACTTGTCAGTCTCATTGTGGCTGACTGCAGGCCCCACCCACAGTGCTGACAATATTAATATTTACGTATTATTATAATGAGCGAAGAGGGTGAAGTTCTGTTCAGCCGGAACACGTAGTGCTGGTTTTACGGGAAGGGTCACATCTCACGGGGATATTTCGGTGCAATAAAAAGCTTAAATAGCCACCACAGACGAGACCTTTTGATTACTTATTTATGAAGTATAGACATTACTCCTTGTCATTTCTTCCGAGTGCACAGAAAATACGAAAACATTTCCATTAACATAAATGTTATTATGATTATTATATTGTTAATTATGTGGCACTGTGGGCAACATGGTTTGATGTTCTTGTATTTTCTAGGAGAGAATTTAGGATTTCTTTCACCCTGCATTGATACTTTATCCGCCTGTCACATACTCAATCTTTCCCTCCATGAGTCCAAACTTGGGGGTCACGACGCAGGGTCAGTAACAGCATGCTAACACCCTCAGGATCTGGGGGGGTTTACTCGGGGGCCCAAGGACATGTGACTGTTATTCCGAGGCTCAAAACGACCTTCCAATCGCAGGCACTGAGGAATTGCTGAGCTGGGAAAATGAACATATAATATAATATGATCGTGATAAAACGTAATGGTCGGGGAGATCACACAAAGTAAATAACATCCCTGAATATCTAGTCGTTTTATTGCCATCAGAAGCTTGAGTACTGAGAAATGCCAGCTTCCACCAGACGGGGGCGCCGCGAAGTCGCGGACGCCGCTCGGCAGTCAGCCTGCTTACAGGGCAGTGGGGAGTATTCCTGCATGGGAGTCTTCAGTACACTGAAAATACTGAAATTTTAATTTGTTATCGTATTCCCCTTTTAATGTTTTTGAAGATTGCTATGAACGTCTCTGGAAAATGTGACGAAGTGAAACAGTCGTTTGGTTTTTAAAAACTTTTCCATATACGCGCCCGTCTTCCTATTGATAAAGTGGCAAACAAAATAAATTGAGGGTTGACTTTAAATTTGACCCGAATATAATGTTTGATATCGACGTAACTTGCTGTCAGTGGTTATAAAAGCGCAAAAGTAATTTTGAAGCTAACCCTAACCCAATATCTAATCAATATTTTGTTTCCTCCAGAAGACTGATAGCAGTCCCGTAAGTATTATACATGGAACATGGGGACCGCAGCTTTGAGGCACCAAGTAGTGTCAATTTAAAAGGCAGAGGTGTCATTTTATTTGGTAGGGGCTTAGAGATATGTGAATGTGTGCATGGTGTAGTAATACTAAGGCTATAATATAATATAGAGTAAGAATTAACAGCAGCAACAACAATAATAATCTGTCATTAATAATACAATGTTACATTGAGGTACTTGTATGCAAAACCGAGCGCATGAGATGAGGGGCCCCGGGGCCGGTGGCCGGCGTCTGACGCAAGAGGCGGGTCCGGTTGCCGTGGAGACGGATTGGCAGCGGCGCGCGGAGCCGCTCGCGCAG
>JAODKN010000038.1:11724346-11739227 GCA_026774425.1 Petrocephalus zakoni
TCGGATCCTCCTGTGTGCCACGCCCCCTCGTTTCCCTCGTGCAAATCCTCCTGTTCCCAGCTGTTTTGTGTCAGCAAACAACATTCCGTATATTTAGTCCGCCCTAGTCCGGTCTCCCCCGTCGGGTTTTGTCTAGGTCTATGCATTGTGTAGCTAGCATTCACGCTCGCTCCTGTCTGTGCCCTGTTGCAACCTGTATACCCGAATACAACGCCCTTTGGAAGGGCTCAAACCCCGACAGCTGCATCCATGGGTCGTAATTCCCGCCAGAATCGTGACACTTGGTCATATAGTTTTTTTTTTTTTTTGGGGGGTGTGTTGGTACTGGAGATGCTTAAAAACCACATGGGGGCTAGGGTTGATGGCCCTAACTTATGCTAATAACACCATTGGTTTGAGATATTAGTTCAGATGCTGGACTTAGGAACAAAGCTAGGGTTTTTGTTGGCCTTGGATGCAGTGTACAGTCCTGTCACTGAATGAACTCCTGTTATCTATTCAGCGGGACTCTTACCCCGGACTGCTTCAGGGTGGCATGCGTCCAGTTGTGTGCATGCCAAAATTTCACATGCAAACGTTCCCCGACCCGCAGGTTGCCATCAAGATCATCGACAAGACACAGCTGGACACCGTGAACTTGGAGAAGGTGTACCGGGAGGTGCAGATCATGAAAATGCTGGACCATCCGCACATCATCAAGCTGTACCAGGTAGGGTGACCACTGTCACACAGCCCCTTGTCAGCCAAGCTGTGGCCCATTGAAGACTGAGTGCCCAGGCACCATTCAGTCCTAATTACTGAGTTCCTGTCCACCCCCTCAACCAGCCTTGGCTCCCTGCCCTACAGCTGGTGATTGTCCCTGCCAGGGTGACAGCCCCTGGCACAGAGCGCTGGGGAGCCCCCCCTTCCCCCCCCAAATGTGCTGTCTCTCTTGTGACTTGGGCACGTTGAATAAGGCCTCAGGTCACTATGGTTGTACGTAATGCCTGCGGCAGTTTGTCACTATGGCATTGTTCCAGGCAGCACTGTGCAATTGGTGCTCCGTCACGCTTTCCAGACGCATGGCTCCCCCTGGCCGCTTAGTCATTTTCTCTCCGGCTTCGTAAATGGACGGCTGCTCCGGATGGCTCAGACCCGCCCCGGGGCCCTGCTGTACAGCCCCGCCCCTGAACTACTGGCCTCTTCTCTGAGAAACGTCATAATTGGAACATTTTCTTTGTGTGCATGCCACAGTCATTTCCAGCCATCTTCCGACTGCTTCTGCAGCTTTGGGTCGTGACCGCAATTACCACAACAGTGTAGCGAGCAGGAGAGTGGGCGAATGTGCCCATACAGTGTCACAGCGGCTGAATCTTCATTTTTATATTATATAAATGGTTGCCTTCCTGCGTGTAACTACGTCAGTTGTTTTTCCGGGTGCCTACGGTCCATCCGCTGATGACCTCATGCTTGTTTAACGTGCCTAGCTTCGCGGCGGAAATGACTTGGCCCATTAGCGCCCCGGGCCTTGCGCCAAATGCCATAAGGATCGTTGACCACGGGTCGGGGGTTTGGGTGCTTTTCTGAGTGTGGGTTCTGGAGGACTGTTTGGGGGAGGGTGGGGTTTTTCTGCAGAAGGTATTTGGCGGTGGATCCAGCGCTCCAATGCATGGCAGCATGGGGTGTTGGCGTGTTCTGAGACACATTTGTGCTGCGGGTTCCTTGAGAAGGCGCTACCTGTCCTGTTCCTCCATTCTGGTATCATGATGCTCCTGCTAAGACTATTGTAATGGGAATTTGAGGGCGAGGATCATGGTTCACATCGGTGTGTGGCTGTGCTCACACTTCTTCTTCTTCTTTTTCCTCACTCCCCAGGTCATGGAAACCAGGAACATGCTTTACCTCGTGACGGAATATGCCAGGAATGGGGAGATCTTTGGTGAGTCTCTTTACAGATTCTTTCCCCCATTGCTGTGGATTGTTGGTGTGACTCGGCCCATGCTTTTCACGGCAGGGGACAGACTTAAGCTCTTGCCATAAATCCCATAATTCCAATGCAGCGGCCCTAGCCTCCGTGACGGATGGCAAACCCTGCTCCCACTCTGTAGAAATGTGCCCTGTATCACTGTGGCCTGACTATTATGGAGAAAAGGAACCACAAATCCTTTACCCTAAACATTCCTGGGAAAAAGCATAGCTTCTCATTTTTTCCCATTAAATGTGTGACTTTAAAAAGTTTTTGGGCTGTGAGAGCAGCCGGGCAGATCTGTGCTTCTGTTGATACACTGTTTGTTCCACACGTAAGAAATGGTGGACGTTGTTGTGGCATTATTGATATCACACCTTTGGACGTCATTAATGACCTGTGAAAGAAGTGCACTGCCGCCATGTCGTCGTGGCACATGGGCAATCTGTTGTGCATGTTGCTTGCACGGCGTGGTCACGTGATACAGTGCTGGCGAGGTGTGGCATTGTTAACCAATAGGGAGTCTCTCACACACACCCCTCGAGGGTCTGCACGGAGGAACACTGGGCACGGGATAGGCTTCAACCCTGTTTCTACCTTCTACCTGGGCATCTTGTAACCTGAAGTGCTGGAAGCTAGTTTGGAGCCAGATGACCTTGACTGCTTCTGGACATTCTAGCCATTCAGAGCCTTTTTGGCTGATGCTAAATCGCATCAGTGTGAAGGAAAATCCAGCTGTCCGTGTATTCAGGGCCCCGTCTCCAAAGGAAGGCAATGAGCGGTATGCACACACACCTCACACACACGTGTGCATTCTTTCTGTCAGCAGAACCTGCGTGACCCACTTGTTGGTTCATGTGCTGCTAAAAGCCCCTCCTTCCATTTATTCCTATTGGCTGAAAGTCAGAGTGTCTCTGAGAACCAACTGTGATTCGCTGTGGGGGAGGTCAAGGGTTAGTAATGGGTAGCTTCTCTTAAAGTAACGGTATTCCAATCCAGCCATTGGCCCCAAAAGCTTTATAAACAGGTCAGTGTCTCCCTCAGTGGACCACCTTATGTAACTTTAATAGCATCCAAGCCTCGACAGAAATCTCATTTAAAATGTCCCCACACACACACTCAATCCATGGGGTTGTCTAGATTGACTTGACCCGGACTTATTGATGGAGGTTGATGATGTTTACATGGCTGAAATCTGCAGTCCCGCTATGAGTTAGTCTTTATAACTTATATGCTGTAATATAACAGTGAGTGGTGTTCTACACGCAGTGTCTTAGGGCGTGACGGCAGTTTGCTGCAGGGGTCGGAAGCAGCCAGTAGCTGCTAGTTTTGTTTAACTAATCCTTTGGGCCAGTTGTTTCTTCAGTAAAGCTGACTAAAAAAACGGTTCAAATATTTAGTGAAAATTTAATTTTATCTAAATTCTTAACCCTGCTGAACCTAACCCAGTTGGTTTGATCATCTACCGCTTGGCTTTCAGGTTGAGTTAATATGTGATTATTTAACTTTGGCTCCCCACGCAGTACTGTTAGATCATTGCCTGAACTCTCATGCCCGCGTAGGGTCTAGTCAGCGGTTTCTGGGTGTGTAGCGGGTCTCAGGGAGGTGTGGAATCCACAAAGTGACGCGCAGCATCTAATTAGAGCAGCCCGTTGCGTCAGCTTGTGGTGACACACACACAAGCATAATCTTACATACTACCCACCCCCCACAACACATTCAACAGGACAAACTTAATCCCTTCTGACACACACCTTCATGCAGACGCATCCATGTGCGATACTTAGTGCACTATCACACACAGTGACACGAAGACTGACACAAGTCTATTCTTGCATAGTCATTCTCACATGCACACAGCTCCCCTGCACCAAAGCCCATCAGTGACCCGAAAGCCGCATGCCGCCGCTCGACCCTGAGTGCTGTGATTATGCTGGCGAGTCGCCCACTGATGATGCAGTTTCTCATGAGTTTTCGTGTCACCGAGGTTGGCCAGCACACCCAGTTCCAGAAAGCAAGAGAACATTTCATCTCTTCCTGCATTCAGGAATCTAGGACAGTACTGTTTTTTTTTTTTTTTTTTTTAATTTTTTAATTTGATATCAACACCTCCGAGACCGATGTCCTCTCAGAGGATGCGTGTGAGTCAGTCTGTCCACCCGTCCATCTGTCTGATTGGACTGAGGACAGCAGGCATGAAAGTGCGGAGGCGGGCCGTGTCTCAGCTGAGTATGAGAGGTCGAAGTCTCACGTTCTGAAAACGCGGTCCAATATTGAAGTGCACATTGACCTGCAGTCTGGCCCCCCTTTGCCTGTTCTGAGCATCTCCCCTGGGACTTCCTGGTGTCCGTGTCAGGGCTTGGCCCTGGAAAACACCTGCTGGGTGTCCTTTGGTTGCCCTCTAAGTGGATTGTGGGAGAGTTTTTATCTGATGGTGTTGACCGTGAATCTGTATACATATGCAGTTTGTTTGCTTTTAAATGAAATGAATGCATTGGCTTTTGCTTTCAAGGGTGTGACTCTAAGGCAGGGTTTCCCATCCTGGTCTTTGGGCACCCCCAGACCGTTTGAGGGATCCCCAAGAAGTGGGTTGAGAAGCTGTGCTCTAAGGTGTATGGAGCTAGGCAAGATCTTTTGCCATATGCAAAACTGAAGTGGTCACCAGGCAAAATGCTTAAAAATGTTATTTTTAGTTTTAGCTTTTTTAATTAGAGGGCCAAAAAGCATGCATCAAGGCGATGGTAAGTGTTGGGAAGGATAGATGGAACAGAAGGAAGAAAGGGGGGAAAATGTTTAGTTTACTGATGGCAGGAGTGCAGGGTTGCCAGGCCCCTGGCTGTTAGTGCTGGTCTAGGTACTGGGTACCTGCTCTTTTTGGGGGCTATGCTGTTTGTGGATTGTAGGCTTTTTATTACAGGGATGTGTAGATGTTCTCACTGGCCCATAATGATCTGCAGCCATACTGCCCCCCCACACATTTGTGATGTTATTTATAAGTCTTGTTTTAAGAGTCTCACACTTTGCTCTGGTCTGTTAGGCCACTTACATCCGCAGAGGAGACTGCTCATTTCACACATCCATAATGTGCATGGCTGTTAGTGACCGACTCGCACAGCACGGAGGACAGAGAAAGCGAAACGTACTCTGCTGCCCTGAAAGCTGCTCTGAGCAGGAGCAGGTGTGGCCAAGCCTTCTGCTGCTGGCCATTCCGGCACTCTGTGGGCACAGAGGGACTGCAGTGAGTTCACACTGGCACTCTGGGCTCTAGCACTCTGTGGGCATGGGGGGGACTGCAGTGAACTCACACTGGCACTCTGGCCTCTAGCACTCTGTGGGCATGGGGGGGACTGCAGTGAACTCACACTGGCACTCTGGTCTCTAGCACTCTGTGGGCATGGGGGGGACTGCAGTGAGCACTGCTTACACTGGTGCATTGTGGTGTCGAGGGGACTGGAGTGGGCACTCCTCACACTGGTACTCTGTGGTCACAGTGAGACTGCAGTGACTACTGCTCACACTTGCACTCTGTAGGCACTGAGGGGCCGCAGTGAGCACTGCTCACACTGGCGCATTGTGGTGTCGGGGGGACTGCAGTGGGCACTCCTCACACTGGTACTCTGTGGTCACAGTGAGACTGCAGTGAGCTCTGCTCACACTGGCGTCTCACAGTTATGAGGCATAGCAGTGCAGGTTCCCCCGTCCCTTCCGGCTGTGGAATGGATTAGTGATTTTGTACAGTATGACTCACTCTGCCGGGTGTGTGAAGCGGATTAGTGAACGTCCCTCATCGCCTGCCTTAAACAAAGGAAATGTAATTCAGTTTCTAAATGATTCTGATGATTTTGATTTAGGGTGTTGACTCTGGCTTCCAGGCCACTTCAGACCAAGTTGCTTGGCGCATGTTGACCTTTGTATGAAATGCCTGTAACAGTCCTCAGGGCCATGGTGCCGTGTATCTAATGGGGTACACTAACAGGAGAGGAGTGAATACATACACACTGCATATGCACCAATACAGTGCCTCCTGTTTGCATAATGAACATACAGCAAGTGTTACCATCTTCTGTGTATTACAAAATATCATTTTGCTCTTTGATACAGCTGTCTATTTTACTGAAGCCATTTAAAGTGTGTTTTTCGAGGGTATCGCTGCATGTCCCCCACGGGTTAATATAATACATGTGAGTCAAAATGGAGCCTCTAGGATCCCTTGAGATTGACTCTAAAGACCTTGCAGCTCTCAAAGTGTCTGTTTAATTTCCTTCCCTTCTCTCCTGCCTTTTTGCAGACTACCTTGCCAGCCATGGGCGCCTGAGTGAGCCAGAGGCCCGGCGGAAATTCTGGCAGATCCTGTCCGCCGTGGAGTTCTGCCACAACCGGCACATCGTCCACCGGGACCTGAAGGCAGAGAACCTGCTGCTGGATGGACACATGAACATCAAGATCGCAGGTAGCCACACGAGGACTTGCTGAAGGGGGCACCGAGGGTGGCCCAGCTCTGCGCTTCGGTGGGAGAAGACCTGGGGCTGACGGCGATGTAGGGCATAAACCTGACAAGGGCTTGCACCGCCATGGGGGGTCAGAACGTCCCAAACGCAAGAAGTATTTATGGCTCGGTGGCCTTTTTCAGTTTGTCCCCTTGTTCTCTGCTTTAAAGACCTTCGGCCTAGAATGATCATGGGCGTTTGGAGATATCAGGACCCGCCCCAGCCGGTCTTCTGCTGTGACCCGGGGCAGGAATGTGCCACTTGCCTGGAGGTGTTGACCTCCCATCTGCGGTTAAGACGCCTTCGCTGAGTTATTTGGACCCAAACACGTACACAGTGTCCGTGACGCTCCTTCTCTTGATTCCTGGGGGTTTCCTCACAGTAACTGCATGCCCAGGGCTGCCCATGACGCGGTGATGAATGACACTCCAGTGCTCGCTAGCGGTGCTGCCCAGTCATCGGTTAATTGGCTGTAGAGACCTCAGCAGTAGCAGTGTCATAGCGGGAAGTACCAGCCGTAGCATGTTTGCAGAGACGTCGGCTGCAGCCTGCGGGCTGTGACTAGTCTCTGCAATGCCACTGCAGGACGTGCGTGATAATGGCCGCTGTTTTTGAATGGTTCTGAGTGAGAAAGTGAAATTCTGGAGGAAGGTTTCTGCTCGGTCTGCCGCGTCAGCAACCAGAGCTTTAATCCTAGCCGACAACTTGTCACCGTCTGTTATTAATGTAGTACTTCAGGGCTTCCTGTCAGCTCACACCTGTTCTTTAACCTCTGTTATGCCTTGAAATATTTATTAGACAAATGACCTAGTCTGACATGTGACCTTGTTTTCGGTTATCATGCCATTATGAAAGTCCAACCAAGTGTATTATTTTCCAGCATTATGCGTGCGTGTGCGTGCGCGTGCGTATAAGCATCTTTGCTTTGTTCATGCTCAGCTGTTCGAGGCTGTGTCCCAGAATGCATCTGTGACCTATGTACAGCACCGGTTCATTTGCTGGGGAGGTGAGAGGGACTCTAATTAAGGCACAGACTGCCACCCCTTGATGAGTGTCCCATTAACGCTTTGCCCAGGCACGGGAACAAATGGTACCTCAGCTGTGGTCGCCGGCCTGCGAAGTCCACCCCCCTCTAGGCTCCAGACATATGCAGGTCGATGTCTGTCTTGACTCCTGGTAAGCTTTGGCACCAAAGGGAGCATGAGGGTCTCGAGGGGTTTGGAGTTGGGTTTGTCTGGAGTGGCGAGCTGAAGCGGGCAGCAAGGTGGTGGGGTGCTGGACCCAGATGGTAATCGCGGAGAGGTTTGGCCCGTCACATGGGTGTGGCGTCCAGTGGCCCCCTACGTCCTGCCGCACGGTCGTTGCGGTTACCGTCACATATGAGGTCAGAGCCCAGCTCATCTTATTGGCTTACTTTGGTCTTGGGCCAGATGACATCATCGGTGTGTCAGCACACTGCTGTGTGAGTTGCGCGCCGGTGTTGAAATGTAGGGCCGGGAGTTGCTTTGTCGCGACAGGCCTGGGCAAGTGTGGCGCTGACTGGTGGGCAAACCAGGCGAGATCTGTCAGCCCCCCCCCCAACACACACAAACTGCTTCAGCCGCGTGGGTTTACATCCACCTGCACATGGTTCATGTGGCAAGCCTCCCGGTTCTGACCCAACACAATGTAGCGTTTAGGATGGATGTCTGACTGAAGGCCCAAACCGAGCACTTTGCTCTCTCAGTAATGGGCTTACCGTTTTCCTCCCCATCACAGATTTTGGGTTCGGGAACTTCTTCGAGCCAGGAGAGCCCCTGGCCACGTGGTGTGGCAGCCCCCCCTACGCGGCCCCCGAGGTATTTGAGGGGCAGCAGTACGAGGGACCCCAGCTTGACATCTGGGTAAGAGGCGAGCCGGCCCGAGTGCGACGTGCCTTGGCGTGGGTGGCGTCTGTGTGACGCGGCCCGCTGTCCCCGCAGAGCATGGGCGTGGTCCTGTACGTGCTGGTGTGCGGCGCGCTCCCCTTCGATGGCCCCTCCCTGCCCGTGCTGCGCCAGCGAGTGCTGGAGGGCCGATTCCGGATCCCCTACTTCATGTCAGAAGGTGAGGGCTTGGCAGCCAGGGGTCAAAGGTCACGGCTGTGAGCTGAGGGAGTGTCAGGGGTGTCTTCCAGACAAGAAGCTTGAAGCTACCGTGCTGGGGATTAAGAAGAGAGATGTGCCACAAATTGGCACGGTTAGGCCAGGGTTAGGGGGGGCTGACAGTAAGCCAGCAAAACGACGTAATGAAGGGTTTTTGTATGAGTAAACAGATGTTAGAAGTGCTCAGTACACTCCAGAACATTCCAGTACAAAGTTGTTTGTTTGGGTGTCCCTGAGTGGCGCAGATAAGGGGTCGGGCTGCTTGTTTACCTTTAGCGCGTAAGGCGGGTTGTCACGTGACCGAGCGCTGCATTCCCGGCACCCGCAGACTGCGAGCACCTGATCCGCCGCATGCTGGTGCTGGACCCGGCCCGGCGGCTCTCGCTGGCTCAGATCAAGGAGCACCGCTGGATGGTGCTGGACGTGCCGGCGCAGCGCCCCCTGCAGTACCACCTGGGCGCGGCCGGCGAGAGCGAGGCGGGGGCCGCCGGCGTGGCGGGCTACAGCGAGCAGGTGCTGCGGCTCATGCACGGCCTGGGCATCGACCAGCACAAGACTGTCGAGGTGAGGCGCGCCCCCCCGCCGGATCCTGGGGGAGGTCCCGGCTCGTCCCCGCGTCACCGTACGCTCCGCCTCTCAGTCCCTGCAGAACAAAAGCTACAACCACTTCGCTGCCATTTACTTCCTGCTGCTGGAGCGCCTGAAAGCCCACCGCTGCAGCTTCCCGGCCGAGCAGAGGCTGGACGCCCGCCAGCGCCGGCCCAGCACCATCGCCGAACAGACTGTGCTGAAGGTGAGCAGCCAGCAGGGGGCGACACTGAGCGCCTCACCTTTCACTTCCTTGCTGATGATCAGGGTGACAGTCCTGTTTTTTTTTATTTTTTTTTTTTTTATGAAAGCCTAACTTCACCCGAAAGAATAATTACACAAATAATAGCCCAGAAATGCACAGAAGTTGAGGATGAGGACGTTTGGGAAGTACAGGCCTTGCAGTGCCGCTACAGTAGTGAGCTTCGAGCTCTGACTGTCCTCTTCCTCTCTGCTTCCTCCCTCAGAGTATGCGCTTGCTGCGGACACCAGCACCACCACCCGCGGTTACAGACGCCTTCGCCTACCCACAATGCCTCGGTCCGTCTGAGCTGGGCCTGGTGGAAGAGGATGTGGGCACACCCAAGGTAGGCGGGGAGAATGGGCAGGCTCTGTTTCTGGGTTCACAGAAGGGCAGCCTGTTAGTGACTGAGAGTTGGGGGTCAACACAGCAGTGCTGTGTTTCCCTTTCTGTTCCTCGGCGACCCACAAACAGCCCATGTTTTTGCCTCCTCCCAGCTCCTGATTGGACTGTCTGGCAGGGAGGGAGGGAGCAAAAATGTGGGCTGTCTGCTGGACCCCGAGGACAGAGTTGAGAAACACTGTCATAGCAAATTGTAACAGACGTTTTTTACCAAATAATGAATGGGGTATTCAAAAATGTAGCCTACAGTATTGCTGCGGACACGTTTGTCCGTGTACAGACAGGTTGACGATCCCTGCAAGAGTCAGTTACTTAGGGGGATTTTACAAGAAAAAAGTTTGCTTGATAAACTGTAAAGATCTGGTTTGCTTCAGATATGCTCCCGAAATTAGTGGTACTTGGGTGCGACTGCGCATGTACTCTGTGTATGTGACAATTCAGACTCGTTTCCCAGTATGCATCTCTCCGTCCCCAGGTCACTGGCTGCCTTCTGGAGCCCCTGCCTCCTGTGGTGCCCAGGAAATCCAGTACGTCCTCGCCCAGCACTGTGATGGGCACCTCCATCGACGAGGGGATCGAGACGGAGGAGCCGGACGCCGAGGACGACGTGGCGCACGTCTTCGCCGCCTTCCAGAGCGTCCGCTTCGGGCACCGCCGGCACACGCTGTCGGAGGTCACCGCCCCGGCCGGCGCTGTCGCGGCTCCCGCAGGTGCCCGTCTCGCCGGCTCGTGTTCCACAGTGCGTGTGAGCAAGAGCTTAGGGGAGCTCACCCTGTACTTCTGTATGCCCCCCCCCCCCCCCCCCAGGACGGCTGGCAAGCCTGGGCCACAACCCCTCCATGGGCAGCATGGAGTCGGACTGCGACGTCAGCTCCATCCACAGCGACCTTGGCCTCCTGGAGGACCCGCCGTCGCTCGGCGACCTGCCGCAGGCTGCCTGCTCCTTCGTCCCCCGGGCCCCGGTCGACCCCCACGTGCCGCCGCTCAGCCTACAGTGGCGGGAGCTGCACAACCGCTCGCCCGTCTGCTTCAGGGAGGGGCGCCGGGCCTCCGACACATCCCTCACCCAAGGTAGTCGCGGCCCCTGCCTGCGGGGGAGGTTATATTTACAGGCAAGACCCAAGGCACAGACTTCCTGTGGGGGAGGGATCGGTGGCTTTGGATCGATCGCCCACATTGATGTGGGGTGGCAGCCAGGGTGACCACGCATAGGCCCCGTGTGGCGACGCGCCGCATGTGTGCCTGTTCCTGCCTTCCCGCCCCGCATGATCTCCGGAGATGCCCCGGGCGCTGGCACCGGCTCACAGTGCGGCCTGCTCATCGCTGTGCCCAACGCCCACTTCCTCGTCTGCTCTTTAAATAGTCCTGCAGCCCGGCTGCTTTAAATACACCAAAGGAGATGAGTCAGGCGCTCCGTCAGAATGTGTGAGCGCACACACCCCAGCTACGTCAGTCAGGCAGAGTGGGGGGGGGGCGGGCGTGCAGCCGCGCGTTAACGAGGAGCGTCACGCAAACGACACTGCGTCCGGCACCCGCGGTCAATGTTCTCACTGCACCTCCCCCCGGCCCCCCTCGCTGCCCCCAGGCCTGGTGGCCTTCAGACAGCATCTGCAGAATCTAGCCAGGACCAAGGGGATTCTGGAGCTGAACAAGGTCCAGATGCTGTACCAGCAGATGGGCTCTGGAGAGGAGGTCCTCGACATGCACGGGCCTTTCCCACAGGAGCTGCTGGACCCCTCGCTGCATGTCAGTGCTGACTCCGCCCACCCCTCACCCTTCAGTGGTTTGCCTGCCAATCATAGCCTACTGTGTTATGTAATCCCAGAAGAAGCAGCCAATTGTGTGCTGTTTACTGGCAGTGGTGCGTGTCCATGTGTGCACAGGTTTTGCAAAACTTGTGTGGACCAAAGGACCTCACAAGTATAGCAAACCCTCAAAAAAATGAGACTAGTGAGGTCATTTTTGCGGTCCTCACTTCAGGCTTAATTTTACTAAAATGTGTGAATGTAATCATAAAAGTAAAAAGCCAAAAGTCTTGTATTTTGTTTGGTTACTTATGGTTAAGCTTAGGGCTGGGTAGGAGTTAAGGGTGTTGTGATTGGGAGGTTTTTCCCATAGAAATGAATGCACAGTCCTCAGGAATAAGTGTGTGTGTGTGTGTGTGTGTGTGTGTAAATGCTGTCTTTGTCTGGGTGGCCCTCCTGCAAGGCTGAGGTCACCATCGCCGTCACAGCTGTCCCCGTCCCTCACAAACGCACAGATTCATGTGTGTGTTCATCTCACCCTTCCCTGTGACCGTGACACCGGTGTTGTTGTCAGGGTGACGCATCCCAGCAGCTGGACGGCATGGCCACGTTCCCCGCCGAAAGCCCTCCCTCGATGCTCTCCCGCAGGCAGAGTTTGGAGACGCAGTTCCTGGCTCAGAGGCTGCAGGTGAGGCCGTCTCTCTCATAGCCTCGCCTAGGTAGCCCCGCCCCCAAGAATCAAACCAATCAGCTAAGCATAGCCTTGTAATTGATGGCGCCCATGTGCCTCTGGCCCCTCCCAGAATGCTGGTGTCATGGCCACCAGCCCCAGCAGCTGCCAGATGTACGGCAAGGAGCCCCCGCGGAGTCTGGAGCAGCAGCTGCAGGAGCACAGGTGAGGCCTGCCTTGGGCTTGGGCCTGCCTTGGGCCCCTGATACCGGGCCTCCTTCTGAACCCCGGGCTCTGCTTTCTCCCTCCAGGCTGCGGCAGAAGCGGCTCCAGCTGCACAAGCAGTCGCAGCTGCAGAGCTACTTCACGCAGATGCAGATCGGGGAGGGCTCCTACGCGCCGTGTCCCGCCGTGGGCCCGCAGGAGCCCCCCCCACCGGCGCTCTGCCCTCTGCTGGAGCCTGCTGTGAAGCCCATGACCTACGACCCCTACACAGGGCAATACTCTCAGTTCTGCTCTAGCACACAGGACTACAGCTACCCAGCTTGTGAGCTCCTGCTGCACGGGGTGCCGGGTCAGTACCCCCTGGAACCTGGACAGCCTCCCCCGCCTCCCCTTGTGGGCCAACCCCAGGCCCCACCCCCAGGCACAGCCCAAGGTCCCTTTCTGGAGGTGGAGATGATGGAGACTGTTGACTCGCAGCAAGGTTTTGTGCTGGTCAACTAGGACTCTTCTCCTGGGCGTGGGGGGCTGGCTGTGGAGGAGATGCTGGCCAGCAGCTTTGCAGTTTTCGTGTTGCTACTACTGCTTTGGATATTGTGTACCTCAGTCTTTTCTTTTCCTTTAAAACCAAAATCCCACCCCCCTCGTTAAATGGTACCGCTGCGAGCGTACCCAGAACGTGTGGCGGCGGTGGGGCGGGCCCCTCACTGCAGCGAGCACCTGCCCCCCCGTGATGGCGCACAGCTGCTGCACGTGCTCAGTGGAGACTGACCTCAGAAGCACAAAGGCATCTCGACAGGGACAAAGGCTGCCCAAATATTATATGCACATTGTGAGTGCGGCGGCGTCCTGCATTGCGTGGCGATACTTAAGCAATATACTTTATTTGTAACTGAAAGGCATCTTGGGTTTCTAAAAGAATGTTGTTCTTAAGAACCTAAAGGAATCTCGAGCGGTTTAACTGTCAGACAGCCGCCCCCGTTGGATTTTAACAAAAAAATACTCGTCGCAGATTTTTATTTGCCCCCCCCCCCCCCCGACAAGCTAAAATATGGAAGGAGTTTTTCTTTTTTTTTTTTGCCGCACTTAAATCTACTTGAAAGAAACTTACTGACTGCACACTACTTTTCTGGAAAAATAGGGTGAAGGAAAAAAATTTAAAACTAGAGGACCGGGAAGGAAGAAATGCACTTTTTCTTTCCCCCAAGGAAGTGGAAAGGAAGTGAGGAGGAAGGGGACGACTCCTGGGAGTGTGAACTACGGAGGCCTGCAGGGACAAATGAGACAAAATGGGGTTTCTATTCACAGACACACCCAAACGAGGGGTCCGGAGACATGTCGGTTCCGTAGCTTTGTATGAATTACACTGTAGCGCTTCCTGAACTCCGCTTCAGGGCTGTCAGACATTAATCTTCTAGTGCTGTTCTTTTTTGTTTTAAGAATCGGTATGTTTTGGTTGTTCCCAATTTGCTTCCTTTCTCCCGTTCAAGAGACGGGCACCAGGCACCCCCAGTCTTCGTTAAGGTACGAAACCAAAGTTGCTCTTGGAGATTTTACCCGTCAGATCCCACTGTGTGGGGCGTGGATGGTTTTGGATTCCTAACAGTGCTGTTTTGATCAGTCAGTATATGCCGTCCTAAAGTATTATAGCAATATTTAAGTATACTAGTATGAGGAAAATAAGGGTTGTGACTGTGCTGTATCTTTTCTCTGTAATACCTACTGAAAGACACAGTCCTCAACGTCGCCTTGTGTACCTTGTCGATGTTGTCCACACATAAGCTAATTTAAAAACAAAGGGTAATTTCATCTGCCTTGTGTGCATCTTGTGTTTTGGGGGGGGGGCTGACTGTATGGTGTGGGTAGAAACTGGACGTGCCCTTCCTCGCTGAGACCTGGACATGGGTCTCAGGACCTAAGGATCTATGGTATTCGACGGAGCAAGGAGTTTCAGTCCTGGGGGCAGAGATCTGTGAAGGAACTGAAGAGGCATGCAAGGATTCAACAGGTTTCGCTCTGTTACCCAGCGGAGGGAATGAGGCCACTTCCTGTCCAGATAACGGCCAAAGGACGAGATGCACACCGGCATCCTGTGTCTCTGGGGCTGCTGCTCATCACCCCCTCACTTTGCAGTCGCTGTCCCTAGTCTGCTCCAGTGATTCAGAAGCACACTGCTGCTCTAAGGAAATTGTGATGGATGATGTAGGTGGGCTATTAGGCCTATGGTTAAAAAGGAAAAAAAGAACATTTATATGACTCAGCAGGGTTATGGCAGATGTGTATAATCACTGCGAGAGCTATTTTTGAGCTAAAGTGTTAAGAGCAGATGACTGTCATTATGACGTTCAAGATGAGAAGCTCGGGGGGGGGGGGGGGGGGGGGGATTTTTGTTTTGTTTGGTATAAAATTTTGGGTTTAAAACGAAACCATTACCCATTCCCCCAGTTCAAAAAATTTA
>JAODKN010000038.1:11744861-11755907 GCA_026774425.1 Petrocephalus zakoni
AGCGGCACTAAACTGCAGTCGAAACGCAAACCGAGCCGAACTGAGCCAAACCAAAGTGAGCTGTACTGAACCGTGTCATGCCGTACTATGCAGTGGAAAAGCGCCATTAGACTTGAAACACGCTAACTAAGGGCGTTCTCACACATAAAGTTTGGTGTTAGAATGTCCCTTCTGCTTATCAGCCGAATTCAGAAAAAAGGTCCTGGGCTAAGCAGCTGAAAACTTTGATGTACTGTTGCCTCAGTGTTCTTTTTACTTTCATGCTGTTCTGTTAAGTTGATCGGTCATATAATTTATTTTAGCGGTTAACTGGCCATTTTGAAAAGTTCTTTTTATGAGTTGTTTTTCAAAGCTCACATACGTAGACATCTGCCCAGATTTCATGCAGGCACATGAAAGAGTGTATCTTGCTGCTAGACCAAGTAAGACCTTGGTTCATTTCTCCTTACCTGCCTAGCAGTTGCTACTGGTTGGTGTGCTCTGCCGCATCCCAGAATGCAGAGCACACCTGGAGCCGTGTAGCTCAAACTGGCGGAAAACACCAGGAAATTGGGTTGGGTGACGTTGACGCAAATTAACTGCTCCAGTTTGTTTAGGGCCGTACAGAGACCCTTGAGAGGCGACGATCTCGGCCCTGTTGTTTTGGTTAGCATCAGAGTATGATTACGGTGTTCACACCTACCCACGAATTGCACCAAGGGGGAATTCGAAGATTTAACAGGACTAAAAAGTGCTGATATGAAAACACCTTAAGAGACAACACAACAGTTGGTTTGGACAACAGGACCTCAGATACACAAACATCTGCTTACCCCCAAACCATTCAACCGGTACCATTAAGCATCTCATTTAACATATTTAAAATGTTTACCTTGTGAGCTTTCTAACCTATTCTTAATAACTTAACACTGCTAATTTACAGCCCCATGTGAAAGCCTGAGCAGTCACAAGCATAGCTAGTGATTAGCTGCCTTGATTGACTAAGATGCTCTGTGGGATGTGAGCATCTTCTCTTGATGGATACTGAATACAGGGAACCCCAGACTATTGTGATCCAATATCCATTGACCAAAATAGCCAATGATTTTATACTTAAAACAGAGCCGCTAATATTTAGGCTACTTTAACTCGGAGTAGATTTATTTTTTCAACCATGACTATTCATAATAAAAAAATGACCATAAATATATCTAAAAAATAATCATAAAAACAGGACAAATCTCATTTCCACAAATGTGCACAAAAGGGAGTAGAAATGATGGTGGTCTCCAGGTCTTGATGACATGCCACCCCCTGCTGGACCAGCAGCAGTGGTGCTGTAGGACAGTCCCAAGCTTCTTCAGCACCGGTCCGGTCCAGTGGGCAGCCCAGAGCCTGACAAGCAGCCGAGGATCCATGAGACCCAGCTTGCCTCATACCAGAGCATCTCTGCCCCGGACTAACAGGTCATTGTCACCCCCAGAAGCTGAGCTCCAGCAGGGGGCGCTCTGGGGGTTCGCAGGGAGTCGATGTCCCCCCCAGGTGCTCAGTCCTCAGAGCTCTCCTCTGACTGCTCCTCATTCGTCTCCTTCCAGCTTCTCCTCTTCCTCGGCGGCCCCCCCTGAGCCTCGGGGCTGGCACCCCGTTTCCGGGCGACAGCGCCCCCCGAGTCACTGTCCCCCGTGCTGCCGTCGGCCCCCCTCTCCTGCCTCCTCCTCCTGTGCTTCGTCTTGCCTCCGCCCCGCCTCCGCCGCTTCGCCCCCATGTCGCTGCGGCTCCCGTCGTCCGGCGAGCTGCTCGCCTTCCTCCTCCTCTTCCTCTTCTCCTTCTTTTTCTTCTTCTTCTTCCTGGTCGACTTCTTGGAGCGCTTGTGCTTCTCGGACTCTAGGCCAGCTTTGGCCCTCTTTTTCCTCCGCTCTACATTCTCACCATCGCTGGACTCCTTCTCACTGATTGGGGGGGGGGGACAGCTTTCAGTGCATGATTTGCTCTAAGCTTGGTTTTGAGACATTCGTGTCAGTAGTATCATGTTCCACCTTCTATGCTAACAGCAATGCTGTTACAGCAGGGGTTGATTTTTTACTTTACAGGATTGAAACATCACTGCTAGCCACGGATACCTCCAGAAATGCAATGAAATGTTCCAAAGTGGCACCATCTCCCGCTACCAGTGACATCTGTTTAAGGTGGACCGCACTGGCCATAGCATTTCCTTACCTGTCTGACTGGAACTCTTCGGGGTAGAGCTCCTTAAAGCCACTGTGTCCCCACCTGCAGGACACGGGGGCGTTACCCATCACTTGCAGTAATAGCAAACACCCGCGCACACAAAAGGCGCACCCAGTCACGCACCTATCCGGGTCGCTGGCCTCGAACTCGTACAGCTTGCGGGTCCAGTAACGTGCCTCCCGCTCGGACCGCTCCCCGAGCTGATCTTCGGAGGAGCCCCGATCACAGTGCATGCTGCCCCTGGGGGTCACACGTGGGACACACACAGGACACACGCGTCACAGGGGCACGCAGAGAGAAAGCGGAGCCGGCAGATCAGTGATGTACACGGGCACCACACACCTGGCCAGGCATGCTGGAGCCGGCCTCTGGTGACAGCTGCGCTCCTGAGCCTGCTTTTCCATGTCACGCAGCTTCCACATCTCAGACTCCTCTTGAATCTGGTGGGGAGAGGAACATCAGTCATTCACAGGACTTGCAAGGCCTCCAAGTATCATCTGGCTTTAAAAAACGGATCTCAGCCATCAAGTATAAAAGGTGCTACACACAAGAGGGCCAATGATTTCTTCTGACAATGTACAGCACTAATCAGCCCGTCACTAATCATACACAGACCTTATTGTGTGCGTCCGTGTGCCGGATTACATTTCGAAGCAGCACCTTTCCCATGGGTACCAGGGCCATGGCGACACCTACAGGTGGGGCATAAAACGGCATGTAAACACCAGAAAGATGTCTTGTGCTACACTATTGTGGGTTTAATAAATACCCAAAGCTCCACAGACTGACTTTTTCCCCACAATAATATTACGCCCTATCCCGATCACCGCTTTCTGTTCCCAGTTTGAGCCAAGAGCTGTAAGTAGCCGGCACCGGGAAAAGACAGTTAACATGCTTGACATCTCCGGAGTTTCTTGTGTATCAAACTCTGCCTCGAAACATGCCAGTGCGCCTGCGCCGGTGCATCCCCTCTTACTAATAAGAGTCACTTTATGTCCGCTATGTGGCACTAACGGGCCGGTCCTAACTGTAGGGGACAAGGGTGCCTACGCCAGACGGGTAAAGGGGCGCTTTAAGTCCCACCGACCCACGGTGCATCATAAGTGGAATATTAACGCTGAGCTTTCAGAAGCTAACACGCTAACAGCTAGCTCTCACTAAAGGCGTCCAACACAAACTCCCCGACACGCTCGATCTCCGAAAAGCCATGACATCTGCAGCCTCACTACCTCATAAATGCAAGTAACGTAGCCTGGAAGCAGATCTTACCCTTCCGGGAGGGTGATATTGATAAAGAGCAGCCTTTATTACACCTAATCCAGGCACACAAGACTTCCGCCCTAAGCTTGAACAGTGCGGAACCACGTGTCGTACGGCTAGCCCCGCCTACTACGAAACGATTGGCCGTCGGCTGCATTCTGATTAGGTAATCTGCAGTCAATCACGGTATCATTGGCGCACAGGATTGGGCGGCGCTGTTTCAGCATTTAAAGGGGGCTGAGCGTGATGTGAAACGGACTAACATTAACTACTGAAACACCCAATAAGAAAACGTTTAGACAGTGTGTAGTTGTTGTGGGATACCCAAGTGCAGTCAGACCCTCCTTCTCTTCAAAACACATAAACATTACGCAAAGATATATGTTTATTCCAATGTACATATTTCATGTTTTCCACAAGAATGTCCAGGAAGACAGCTTCTTCAGTCTAATTCTGTTCTTTGTTTTAAAGTCTGCACTCTCAACAGGGCATTCTGTGTTTGAACCCTCTCCTCAGGCCAGTGTGGTAGCCTGCTATGGCTGATGCTTCATATTATGGTCCACCTGCATTGTGATTATCACAAAATAAAAGACTCCAAAGACAGTGCCTTATTCCGTGGAGGATTCATGGGATGCACTCCGGGCGTCCGGATGGCAGTACGAGAAGCTGGGGCCGCTGATGGAGATTATGGAAGCATTGGAGACCATGAGCTCAGAGCAAAGGCAGGGACACAGACAATGTCTGTCTCTTTCTGTTGAAAACAGCCGTGGTTTCCTCCTCTCTTACTGGTGCAGGGAGCTCCAGGTGAAGCTGGTACAGCTCCCCTACCTGCAGCAGGATATCATCCTGTGGGGAGATAACAGGTGACTGGTAAGCAGTAGATGTACCTAGATGCACTGCAGGGTGGTATGCAGCCAGCACGATACACTTGACTAAAACATCTAAGGAAAGTATGTTCCACTAAGATATGCGCTTCCACAAAATATCTGCAGTGAAAGGTATATCCATCTTCATGCTGATGCCGGAGGGAATGTATCAACAACTGTGAGGATGAGGAGGATGATGAGGAGGAAGGCAGCTACCTGTGAAGCGCTGAGCTGGCACTGGGAGACAGAGCAGACGCCGGGCAGGTGCACCCTCAGGCAGACGCTTGGGGCCGGCCCCTCGCTCAGCGTCAGCTCGTGTTTCGGCTCCCGAGCTGGTGCCGTCTCCGTGCTGGAGATTACCTGGATGAGAGGTGGTACTCGGGATCCGGCCTGCTCCGGGGGGGCCAGGACCACGGGGGGGTCATCTGCTCCGCTGCGGAGTGAGGAGATCTGCTGCAGGAGGGAGGGGCCTGTGGGAACTCGATCTGCGGCCAGACCATAGGCAGAAAATGGAGTTATTGCTATCATCGCCATGACAACCGGCACCTTAATGAATGAATGAATGAATATTATTATTATTATTATTATGAATACACTTGAATCTGTTCTTATGTATGTACACTACCAGTCAAAAGTTCACTGAGAGTTTCAACATTTGCATGTTACTCACTTAACATTTAGCAAAAATACCCTCAATATTCTTTGATAGCAAATACATTTAGAGTATGATCACCATCTGAGTACCTTTATTAGCTAGAAAAAGTCATATTTTTGATTAATCAAAGTAACCTCCTCTAGCAGTTATAAGAGCAGAGCACATTCGAGGCATTTTTCCTACAAGGGACATTAAATATCGCTGTGTTTCATGGGATGAAACCGTTAACTAGTGCAAACATGGTGTAAAAACTTTTGACTGGTAATGTAGATATAAATATTACTTTTTAAGATTTCTGCTTAGCTGTATATTTATCGTATTAACTGTGTATCAGCACTGCCATACGTCTGCACCTTTAATGCCAAGTACAATTCCTCGTGCATTTTTGTGCTTGGTGGATACTCCTTGATGCTGACTCTGTTACCTGGGGCGACAGGCCGCCGTGAGGGGGCGAGGCGTTCACGTAGGCCCTGCACACTCCCCATTAGGGGAGTTTCAGTGATCGTGTAGCCCTGTGTCACCCGGAGGCTGTGCTGCTGCTGTGCAAAGTTCACGGCCAGCTGGGCCAGCCATGCACGCCGCCCCTCTTCCTGCTCTCTGTGCAGGACCTTGGGGTTGAAGGCCACGTCCAGCACGTAGTACGTTTCTGTGGGAGGAGGAGAGGGCCGGCCCACGGCCATCAATCAACACGGGCCGCCTCCTACCCTCTGTGGTAGTGTGTTCTGATTGGCTGAGTAGCTGGATGCATTTAAGGAAACGGGATGTGAAGAAGCTTCATTGCCACATGTATGAACACAGTGAAATTCTTATGCCACTGTTACAAGTTGGGGGTGGGCAGATGCTTGGGATAATGGCAGAAACATCTTACTGGCCAAGAGAGTGCAAGAGGGGATAGTGTATTGTCAGAATAAAAAGATACACGAGTAGAGAAATATAGGGATGATACAGGTGAGCAGGATGTGTAAGTTGACAGTGATTAAGTGTTGGAAAAGTGCAGAGAATATATTGATAAAACAGGATTATGCCATGCAGTGCTTGTAGGGCAGACAGGAACAGATTGTTTGGGGGGTAGCCTAACTGAATAATGATCAATGGGCTGAGAAGATCCCTGCCACAAAGCCACATGTACAGCCGGTCTAGTATATTTAGCACAGCCTGTCTGCACACACACACACACACACACACACACACACAGTCCCTTGGCAGAAAGGAAAGATAACTATAAAGCAGTGAGATGCCTCGGGTTGCCAGGTCACCAGGATGCAGAGAGGAGTGAGCGGTCGTACCGGAGCCCTCTGAGACCGCCTGCAGCCTCCCTCCGCACACGGGCACAGCGTGGGCCGGGGACTCGGGCTGGGGCACCCGCTCCCAGCTGCACACGTTGATGTAGAGCGACCTCTCCTCCCTCTCCGGCTCCGGCAGCAGTGCGCGGGTCCGCAGGCAGTAGCGCGGCTCGGGCGGAGCACTCAGCTCTGCCGCGGCCCGGAGCTGCTGGCACACGAAGACGCGGTACGCTTCCGGCTCCCTCTCCGCCATCTCGTCCAGCAGGGCCCACAGCTGGCCGGCCTGGACCGCCGCCGGCATCCCGCTCAGCGCCGCTAGGAGCACAAACGGCAGCGCATCTGCTAACTAGTCAGGTACTAACCGGTTAAGGGCACGCTAACCAAAAGCGCCCTTAACCAGTTAGGGTTGCCACATTTCCTGCTGAAAAATAAAGGTTTTGTGCTGAGCGATGCACCAACGGTTGTAAATCAAAACTTAAACCACAGTCTCAAGAAAGTATTAGGATTCATACTTAATATTTGAAGTTCTTTATTATTGATGGACATAAAAATAAACAGAATGAAAAACTTTTCAGTTATTACTTCCTATTGGTAATGAAATTAGCGTTGACACATGAAATCAGTCGCGTTATATTTGGGGTGGGGAACCTGATCCATGGAGAGCTAGAGTGGGTGCAGGTTTGGGGATGCCCTCTCAATCAGCCAATAATAAAGCACTGGTTCTCAATTCCAGTCCTGGGGACCCACTGTTATTGGCTGATTGAGAGGGCATCCCAAAAACCTGCACCCTCACCGGCCCTCCATGGATCAGGATCCCCACCCCTGCTTTATATCAAAACTTGTTAAGTCATCCATAATTTATTAACTATGAATAAGACACATGGATCTAATGAATCCAACGGCGTTTTCATACTGAATGTGCACGGGATGATGCTGCGTCCATCGCAGCTCGGAAATACGGGACAAACCGCGTCCCGTATTGATAGAAAACAATGTTAATGTCAAATACGGGACGATTCTGTATTCTAAAGGACCTGTGGCGCAAATCCCGACCGAACCCCAGTAAGCGGAATAACTAGACAATAACACCCCCACTAACTAGTCTTCTGAACTAAAACTAACCACTAAGTTACCAACTCGGCGAATTAATGGATTTGACGCCGCAATGAAAGCCAACAATACAGCCATAGCTAACTGTAGTGAACGACACAAAACCTGTAGCTGGTTCACGCTGGATAATTAGCTTATATCTGTCTTACTTACCCATTTTTACTTTTCAACTATCGCACGGACTGCTTGGCTACTGCTAGTTGTTCCCGTTACCATAGAAACGGGGGCGGGGGGACGGAGGGGTGCTCGGCGTGCGGAGCAAATGGCACTCGAGAATGTTCACCGCGTCACGGGCTAACAAAATGTCAAATAATAATAATAATGATAATAGTAGTAAAAAGGAAGTAATGCCAGATCCGACAGTTACGTGTAAGGCCAATTTTATTGGTCTAACAGAAAATACAGAATGCACACTTACGCCCGTACAGTCAAAAGAAGGGAAGAAAACGTATAGGTCCCAGGGGGAAATTCTTGAAAATTTAGTTTCCCTTATCTTAAAATGTACGAGAAAATTTGACCATTATAAATATATATTTGATTGTTTTTAAATGACTTGTATCTTCACAGTTACAATGAAAGATATATATATAAAAAAAACATAAATACATTCATAACTGCTGAAAATAAAATATCACCACAACTAACATCACAGGAAAACCAGAGTAAATGTGACAGGTGGACGGGAAGAGGATCCGAGTGGGGGTGCACAGTCTTCACCGCTGGTGCATTAATACATCCATGTGTGTCACCAAAAAAAAGGGTAAACACCCCGACCTAAAATGCCAACCAAAAGGCAGGAAAACTGGTGCAACAAGCAGGAGTCAAAACCCGAAACATCATAAAAAAACAATACGCAATAGTAGGAGACGCAAATGGATAAGAAGATGGTCATCGATAAAGCAGGTCCTTCTGATCCATGCTCAATAGGTGGGCTTGATGAGCTACGGGTAATCAGGTACGGAGGGATGGGACTCAGGTGGGTGAGGTTGCATAGACACCGGGCTCAATGTGGACATGATAGTTAGAGGAGAAAAATCCACATTTATGTGCCCTTAATGCACTTCGGGAAATTCCTCGTATGTCTGGCCCGTGATTGCAGCACCGAGGAGATGAGATCAGTAATTCATGAATGGAAATGATTATGGGAAATTGAAGCTGCTAATTTTCTGGTTTTGTGCACCAGTCCTGATCAGAGTGTAGATTTTGCTTTGTGTCACACGACACGGCTAGTCCTGAGAAAAGCCATCTGTCTCAATGCTGTCGAATGGAGCGCAAAGCTGACCGTCCGTCCTGAGGAGTACAGGGGCTGCCGTCGTCCTCTTCAGTGACTCTGACAGGGAAAACGGGATGATCCAGTAAAAGCATCGCTGCATACAAATGAAATAAGATGCAGAAATGCAAATATGACAGCTACAGGTGGGGCGATGAGACAGACCTTAAGGGAGCGAACGTGTTGTACGTTGCATGTGCTGTGATGTAGCCACTGATTCAGTGAACAAATCTCTCCATGAATAACACAGTATGTACCACCTAAACTCCATACCATTATCATTTGGAGGCATTATGACTGAATGAATGTTACATTTATATACCATAGTGCTTGACAAGACACCCAAAGCGCTTTCCAGAACCAAAGGAGAGCCCCTTCAACCCGGATGATGTGACGGCAGCCATTCCGCACCAGTACGCTCGCCACAGAGTAGCTAAGGTGGTGAAGGGGCAGCAGAGAATTCACTAACTATGGCACTTTTCCACTGGCATAAAGGAACCAAGCCGTACCCGAGCCGCACTTCGGTTTTCCACTGCAGACGGATCGGCTCGGTAAAGCCGCCGCCGGGAGTTTGGAGAGTGACAGTGACGTAAAACCGAAGAGTTGCTCATTTGCTGTGCACACAACGTACGTCATGATTTACTATGTGCTAATTTCCTCATTTTTGGGCACATCTGTGAGGATTGCCGTGTTATGCGAGCATCAAATGCTGGCAGAATTGGCATTTGCCTGCGTAAATTTGCATTATGAATCCATTCCATTCAGCTGTTCTATACTACTAGTTCTATAGTTTTTTTAAGTAAGAGGTTGGACATTTTCAAGTTCCAGGTTTTCGGGAATGCATCAATACATTGCAATGTGCGATGCTACTAATAATGAATAATATTTCAAATATGCCTTTTTTCCCCAAGCACAGAACACCAGTGTCTAAGTGCCTTTCGACCAATCAGATGGTGGACCAGCTCGGAATGCGCCTGCTTTTGGCAGGGCACTGTCAGCATGGGCACGCATAGCAGACTTTACAAGAGAAAACTGCTAGCTTGCAGTACGGCTCAGTTTTTGGTGACAATGATAAAGTGCCCATAGATATAGGGGATGAATAGGATTTGATAGAGCCACAATGACCAATTTTAGCCAGGGGGTCGGGGTACCACCCCTACTCTTCCGAACGATGCCCAGGGATTTTTTATGACCTCAGCGCGTCAGGACCTTGGTTTTATGCCTCATCCAAAGGACAGCGCCATTTTTACAGCCCAGTGTCTCTGTCACTGCACTGGGACATTGGGATCCACACAGACCACAGGACAGGCTAACCTGCTGGCCACAACAACACCTCTTCCAGCAGCAAGCCAGCTTTCCTTAGCCAGCCTTCCATCAACGTACCGGCCAGGCCCAAACCTGATTAGCTGCAGGTGGGTCACCTAGTCTGACCTGCAGGTGGTGTGGCTGCTGACAATTAGGCCACATAAGTGACCTCCATCATTCAGGAGATTACAAGGCTTTATAAAGTCTGTGTTACCTCTATGGTGTTATATATCCAGTCCAGGAACTGGACCACCTTGCTATAGACGCCGGGCTGGTTCGCTTCAGCACAACCTGTCCCCCAGCTGATCACGCCCACGAGCCTCCACACGCCATCTTCCTGGCAGACCAGCGGCCCCCCGCTGTCCCCCTGGGGAGGGTGACAAAAAGTTCGCCGTGTCCCTGGTTCCCCATTGTGTCCTCGGTGACACGATGTCAACTGTGTGAGTTTAGGAGCCTGCGGTGTGGAAAACCGCCAAGCCGTAACATACACTGTGCCTCCGATAATATTCTGTCACTTTGGCCGTTCCTGCCATTTTTGGTAAATGCAGGGATCAGACTCGGGTCTGCAGGGCCCGCTCACCTGGCACGTGTCCACCTTGCCTTCTGTGTATCCGGCGCACAGCATTCTGGGAGTGATCTCGCCATTGTACATGCAGGAGCTGTTGCATTTCTTTGTGCTGATTAAGGGCACCAGGGCTTCCTTAAGTGTGTCGGGGATATGAACTACCACAGAGAGGAGTAAATCTGTGAAAACTGTGTCGCCATTTCCCCTCTTTCCATTGTTTATGCTTAGGAGTAAATATAAGTAATACTGCAATAATACATACAGAGAGTATGGCATTTCAGTGATTCAGAATATATAAACACACATAGGCATCCATATAGAGTATTGACAGGCAACAAATGAGAGCAATAGTATCGCATCACATGACCTGTCCAACTGACATAACATAGTAGAAATAGTTTTGGAAGAGTTTGATCAGAGAGTGAAGGAAAAGCAGCCAATGAGAGATCAGCATATGTGGGACCTCCTTCAGGACAGCTGGAAAAGCAGCCAATGAGTGTTCAGCATATGTGGGACCTCCTTCA
>JAODKN010000038.1:11756007-11768277 GCA_026774425.1 Petrocephalus zakoni
GACAGCTGGAAAAGCAGCCAATGAGTGTTCAGCATATGTGGGACCTCCTTCAGGACAGCTGGAAAAGCAGCCAATGAGTGTTCAGCATATGTGGGACCTCCTTCAGGACAGCTGGAAAAGCAGCCAATGAGTGTTCAGCATATGTGGGACCTCCTTCAGGACAGCTGGAAAAGCATCCCAGGAGGTCACCTCATTGAACTGGCATAAAGGCAACAGTAGGGTCATGTCAGGGGTGAAGGGCCTTGCTCAAGGGCCCAATGGTGGGATCAGTCTGCCAACCCAGCAATTTGAGTCAGCAGGCAACCTCCTGAGCTGCACCCCCCCAACAAATTATTATTTCGTTGTTTAATACTTTTTCAGTTAGTGCATAATTCCATCCATCCATCCATTTTCTGAAACCACTTATGCTTCCGGATTGCAGGGGGTCCGGAGCAGATCCCCGGAAGCTACCCAGGATGAGGGGCCAGCCCATTGCAGGGCACACTCACACCTATGGGCAATTTGGCAACTCCAAGCAGCCTCAGCATGTTTTGGGACACTGGGGGGAAGCCCCCTGAAGGAAACCCCACAATGGCACAGGGAGAACATGCAAATACCACACACATGGAACCAGGGCAGAGACTCAAACCCTGGTCCCAGAGGTGTGAGACGACAGTGCTAACCATTGCACCACCATACATGCTATTTCATAGTTTTAAGGCCTTTGTAATTATTCTATAATGTAGAGAAAAGTATAGATAAAGATTTTTATGGGTAGGTGTGCCCGAACTTTTGACTGATACTGTACATAGACCTAGATCTGTGAATTGTAAACTCGATTGGACTGTAATTGCGGATCATGCCTGTGGTGACATGTCTAGACAGCGACGTACCATCGTCCGGGCTGGTGTGACCCCAGCCTGAGACCCAGCACTGCGTGCCCTCGGGAAACTCCTGCTCATACTTGGGCAGACACACCGGCCTCACGGCGTCTGCGGGAACGGGGAGAGGACGAGCACTACTGCGTGTCAGGGTTTGTCGCAGTACATCTGCACGCACAGATCGCCTGGTACCGCACACCAAAAACGACGGTCCTTCTCACCTGTAAAATTCAGCGGGGTCCTGAGTTTCATCAGGGCGACGTCGCTGTCGTGAGTCCTGTGGTTGTAGTTCTTGTTCCAGATGATCTTCTCCACCGAGTGTCCGGTGTGCTGGGACAATCTGGCTGAGCCTCGGGTCACCATGCCGACATACACGACCCAGCCGGGCAACTGAGGAAGCCTGTAACTTCGGGGCAAAAACGCAGCATGACCACATCTGCTGACCACATCTGCTGACCACATCTGTCTTTATTCACATATTCAGGCTATAATTTCCCACTCTGAGCTGCTGAGCTTTCGTTCCCCATAAACAATGCGGCCTTACTTGTGCACACAGTGCGCGGCAGTGAGCACCCACAGGCTGGTGACGATGGACCCTCCGCAGGTGTGCTGGTCATTGTAGTAGAGACTCACCTGCCAGGGCCATCTGCCCAGGGGGGCCTCGTGCCCCCCAATGATCCTTGGCAGTTTGGAGTGTGTCCCACACTCTCAGGGAAGAGACCGGACAGGAGCAAGAGAGAGCAAGGGTGTTAATGAGGAGAATACAATTTCTGAGAGCATTATTTTACTATTTCACCTTATCAATCCATCTTCCATAGTCACATGATAAGGCAGGAAGCACAGAGCACTAGGCAGGGACACCCTGGATTGGATGTTAGTCCACTGCAGGCCACACTAGGGGCAGGTCAAAAACAATTCTGCAAAACTGCAAGTGCACAGGGAGAAAGCCTATGCACACACGGGGGGAGTTTGCCAAGTCCACTGACAGAGAGCCGGAGGTCTGAGGGAGTAGTGTGACCCACTGTGTAATCTGCCTTATTTTCACTTTCATTCATTTACTATTACTTACCAAAGCATTTCAAAGCTATAATCTTGCCCGAAATGCAGCTCTCCCTTAGGAAAAAGAATGACACCGAAAATTATTGATATTCTTTCAAAGTACCTATTTTTTACATAATACAGCCAAAACATACCTGAATTGCCAAATATTCTCCAGACTGTTCTTGTACTCGGGGGTAATCTGGAGGAAGCCATGCGTGTAATTGGGTCCGACGTCCGCCAGGTTGACGCCTTTGTGTTTGGTCAACCTAGAATGGCAGAGTCTCTAAATGAAATGGACACCATGAGCCAGGAGCTGGCAGAAGCAGCAGAGCGCCCACCTCAGGTAGCCGAGGTGCCTGCACACCAGCGCCCCCAGGGAGGCGTTCCACCTCTCATAGCAGACGTGCAGCCAGGCCTGCATCTCCTCCAGCTGCACCTCCAGGAGGGAGTTCTCCGGGCTGATCCTGTAAAACACTGAAGTGTGGCCTTTGTGGACGGTGCTCATCTGCTAAAAGGGGGCGCTGACCACACCGAGAAATGGCTGAAAAAGACGCTGGCAGGAGCGTACAGCTAGTGAAGGTTTCCTGAAGAATTAAAATGTCATTGTTGTTACTGATAAACATGGACGCTCCCATGGACAGAGGTTGCAAGACAGACATTCCCCTGTTCTGAGGACTTGAGGTCCAACTGAGGTCCTTTGTCCTTTGTCTGAATGGCTAACAAATGCACTGACCTTTCCTGGAGTCGGCAGTGGAGATGTCCTCCGTCACATTGCAGTAGGATGTCTCCTTGGCGTCCCCCACTCCAGTTGGACTCTGAGCTGTGTCATTCCTGACAAGCCCTTTACCTGCTTGCGGGAAAACGGTTTTAAACGTGTCTTACCTTTGTATGACATGTATACTGTATGTTTGTATCTGTTACATCTATGAGATTTGAGGTTTAAAAATCAGTCTTTGTGATTAAAGGCATACACTCCACGTTTATATTTGTGGAAACGCCGAGTTTCTGACCTAGCAACCAAATCCCAGCAGAGACACCGCCCAGCAGCCCGACAGCACAGACAGCAACCAGCACTCCTACCCACTTCTGGGCTGTGATCTTGCCAACCCCTGGGAAACATTCATACATTTGGCACTTCCTGTCGTCCTAAGTGATTCGCAGATCAATAAAGGCAAAGCAGTTTAACACAATCTATATTGTCTGCTACACACATGAAAACATAAGCAATGTCGCCCTCTACTGGAGGAGACGTGAATAACACAAACACGACGAGGGGGCGACTTGCCTGGGTCCAGGGGTGGTACCTCCCTCAGCCAGGCTGGCTCTCCCTGGGCTGTGCCAGCCGCTCTGCTGAAATCTGCAGGTTTCTGCATCACAGACTGAATGTCCGAATCCACACTCTGAGGGCGGTAAATGTCAGTGCTGCGTCAGTACGCCCAGCGGGTGTAAGGTGAGAGATACCAACCCAAAGAAATACATTTGTAAGAAACGAAAAGTAAATACATTCATAATAAATTATTATTACACCTTGATATGAATAACACATCACATTTTTTTCCCAAATAAAACTTCACACCATAATTTAAGTTATTCAAATAGCGGACGGCACAGCGGCGCAGTGGTTGGCAATGTTGCTTCACACCTCTGCAGGATAATCGCCAATGAGCCCAGGTGCGCTGTCAGCCCTTCCTGTCAAACACACACATGTCCGCACAATAACACCCGCTGTTCACTCTTAGGACAGGTGTCGGCACTGACCTTAGCTTCTGTCTGGAAGCACACACACCTGCACCGTCCCCTGCCTCATTTTCACACAATGCATACAAATTATGATTTAGTAATTTTCTCCCGCTAAGCCTCGCATATGCAACATCGAATACACGATTTATAGGATTTGCACGCATTTTACGCAGAATCCTACCGCTTTTCAAATCGCATTGTCCAATTTAGCTAAAAAAGAAAAGTCTCGATATCAGTGCAACACAAAACAATGCAAACTTTAAAATAACCAGTTGTAATAATGAGATCTTCATGTGCACGATCATTTATTTATAATAAAAACATATCAAGTATGTATAAAACATTTTCAAACAAACGTATAACTCGCACGACCTCACCTGTAACTAACACAACATTTCTACATACACTATGCACCTGCTAGCTCGCATCGGTTAATCCGCTAAATTAAATAAAAGGAATTCACTGTGAATAACGTACCCAGCCTCCTTCCTGCTGAATCAGAATAATACATGCGCAAAGTGCATAGGCAGACAAGCATAACCCAAAGCGCGGGCATTACGGTAATTTCGGCACTACAAAGCTGTGTAAAAGGCAGACGGCGGATGACGGTGCCGGGTTACCATGTCGGCGGGGCGTGAAGGCGCTCCTGCCCGGTGCTAGGCTGCGGCGTGCCGCGCTGCCATTGAGCGCAGAGCGACTCTGGATTTTCCCCGTACAAAGAGACCGTGAGGTCAGCAGCTGAACAGAGAATGAACCTGTTGTTTTGCTAAGGGGTCATGGGGCCTACCCAAGGCTGGCTGAACTAGGTCTTTGTGAAGGGCAGAACACCTCCAGAGACACCCGGTTTCTCAGTGATTGGGGGGCTAGAGATGAGCCCAGTGCTGCCAACAGAAGGTCAACGTTGTAAGCAGGGCTGGCGATTTTGTAGGTTTTCAGAAAAGACATAATTGAAAATCGCTGACAAGGCCGTTTCAAATTTTCCAGACGTAATCTGGCTAATGAAAAAGTTCTGAGAAGCAAACAAACATTTCTCTGCTGATGCGATGACAGGACGGAGATCAAACTTCTTTTTTTTTCCTTTTTTGCAAAAAGATCAAGGCGTCTTAGTTAACATTTGACGTGTGAAACAGTGAAGAGGAGTGCCGCTGTGTGGTGTGGGTTAGCCAGGGAATCCAGGTCCTCGGTGAGGACACTCCGTGCTTCATGTTTGTGGAGGGGCCTGGAAACTCTCAGGCAAAATAGGGCAAAAGGCTGGGCTGTAGCCTGGAACCCACAGTGAGCAGTTTAGAGACACTAATTAACCTAGCTGCATGTGTTTGGTCTGGGAGCAAACTGCAGGCATACCATGCAGAGGCTGGGCACTGATACCTACAATTTTAGTGAGGCCTCAGTTACCTGCCAAGCGGCAATGCCACTCTGTACCTCACTGGTCTGATCAAAGGCACAGACCTTAGAGTGGACACAAGCCTACGGTAAATGTACACTATAACAAACTTAATCTTATAGGTGCGAACGTTATTAACTCCGTTACATAAGCAAGAGACAGCCGCTCATAAAATGTTAGTATATGTCCTAAAAAGAACAGGAAAAGCCAAAAGTATAATATAATTATATATGATTATCTTTTGAAAGCGGAGCTGTTTCACCAGTACCTGATAATGATTTTACAAATACCTGGCCATGGCGGGTGGAAGACAAAGACTTTAAATGTATTATATATAATAACACAATAAAAGCATTCTCAGAAGTCTTTGTGAGGATGAGGTGAATTCTGGTGTCTTGTTATTGATCCAGTCGTCATTTAGAAACTGTTGGCTATCATATGCGAACTACACCAAAAGGAGTATGTGAGTATTCCTGAGTATTTGTGAGTATTCCTGAGTATTTGTGAGTATTCCTGAGTATTTATGAGTATTCGTCCTAAGAGAGTTTTTGAGATGAAATCTCACCAATGTTTTAAACAGACTCAAAGTGTACAACTGCTCTCTCTCTCTGTTTCTTCTTGTTGTCGGAGTATAACTTAATACAGTGCTTATATCTTTTTCTAAAGAGTCACGTCAGGACAGAGGAGGAGGGTCGATCCATAGGGTGATGTGAGAACAAAGAGCTTTAGTCAGGGAACTTGAATACATGCACAAACTTAAGCGGGCCAAGGACTGCGAGGGCTCAGAACAGAGGCAGGCGGGGTAAACCAGGACTACAAGAGCCGTGACTCAACTTAAGGGAACTAGAAGGAAACGCAGGAAGAATCAACAAAACTAACTAACTGAGACTAACTGACAGCTGATACATATATACCAGGTGCTGCGGGTAGAACAAGGGGCAGGTGTGAACAGATTAACGACACAATAGAACTGAAAATAGGGAAAGAAACAGGATGGCCAGCGACATCTGCTGGCCAAAAGGGGACATGACAGGCCTGGTACGGGATTCACAGAGTTCGGAAAGAGAACTTAACGAGATTCAAAGTTAGACAATGAGAGTTTGTTAGGGGTAGCCCAAGCCATGGTCTAAAAATGGGCTTTTCTGGTAAAAATAAATGCAGCAGAGTGAGATAAACTCCTGACAGTGATCAGCATTACCAGAGCTCATTTGAAATTGTAAGATCATGTAATATTTTTGGAGCTTTTAGTAACGTGTTTGCAATATCATTCCTGGCAGTCTGTAGTCATAAACATTTCTGGAAGCTCATTTCGTTATTAACAACATTACGGCGGTAGAGTGATGTCGAAAATGGGTGTTCAGGGAGAATGTCTCCAGGAAGGCCCTCTGTTGTAGGGGAGGGGTGTTTCATTGCCTGCCTTGACTTTGTGCCTGGTGTCTCCTTATGCCAACTTGGAAGCCAGCACCTTCACACATCAGGTACTGTACCACAAGGGATCTCCAGTGACAAATAGGGCAGCATCTTACCTGCAGCTCCCGCGGCTTATGGCCAAGGAAATGAGCTCAAATGATGGAAATGAGCCAGACATCATTGAGGTTAATTTGTGTAACTGAATAACAAATATCTATCAACATGCTCCTACTGAATTTCATTATCTTTCCCCAGCAGTGCATGATGGGATGATTTCAAATTTGTTTATGCTGCTCTTACCACATAATTGAACATTAAGGCTATGCATAGTATTTAAAACTCATACAATTTCCCATTAGGTGAAATTTTATCCTGTGTGCTCGATTGTGCTCTGTGAACCATGGTTTGGGAGCAGTCGTCGGACTTTTGTGAAGCCCCAGCTGGAGCTGAAGACGCGCAGCCTGTGTTTTCTGTACAGGCTGACTTGGTAAGACTCTGACTCACCCTACTTATATCACGCTACTTATATCACCCCCTTTCATCCAGCCGCTGTAATCAGATCCCCCTGTAGATGTAGTGACGCTGAGATTTACTTCCTCCTGACTGTGAACCAGCTAGCATGCAGACAAGAAGCCAGCTTTGAGGCGTCTGGGAAGTGCGCAGAGTGCAAGAACGCAATGCGATTTTAGGCCGGTATTCTAAAAAACCTGTTTAGATTTCAATGTCAAATAAGATTTTCTATCCTACTATATAACGTAGCCTATATGTCTCGTCTAAACCGGCTGTAATATTTCCTTGGCGGACTATTGTAAAAGCTCTAATGGAGATTGTGCGAGCAATTGAAATCCGTTTTAAAACAAATTTGTCCTGAATGGGTCGAAGAAAAAAGTTGTTTGCTGCATGTCCTGTTGGAATACGACGAGATATTAAAGTTGATATTAAACAATTTTATGTGTGGTTTCTCTAAACAAGAGCAAAGTCTAGTCTTCTGAGCTCTACTGCCTGCATATCTGCTGCACTGATTTAGAGGTTAAGGCTTAATCTGCTAATTTAATTCGTGGTATTTCATGGATCGGGTTACCTGACGAACATCGCCCCTATCACGGCATCAGCCCTTGTTTCCCCAATGGAGAATGACACGCCAAGGCTCCCGACGTACATGCACTGGACGGGACATTAATCCCGTCATGCAGGGAGTGACTGCACCCGACCACCTAATGGCACTTTCTTGAGCCCCGGTTAGGCTGCGAACCGCAGAAGGGGAGCCTGCGGTCTATCATAAGCCATAAAGGAGAATGAGGTATCAGGTACTCTGGACAGCGCTAAGTGTGATACTACAACTCTGCAAGAAGGACGCCTGTACGAGTCTCTGCCGTGCAAGTGAGTTTACTTTTACTATTTAAGAGAAATATGCGCGGCGTCTCCAATTACTACTAATGTTTCTTTAAAAACATTCTTCAAATACTGTTAAAAGCATGTCAATTTATATTCTTTCGTTTCTGGGCGTGACCCGTATTATCATCGAGAAATATTCCACCCTTCCGTCTTCTAACCGCTTATCCTTGTCGGGGGTCGCGGAAATATTATTCCGCCATTTATAAATGTTACTAAGTATAAATGTTATTATGGATTTATCCATCTTAAATTGATGAGGTAGTTCATCATCTTCTGAAAGTTCTCAGTCAGACATCAGTTTACTCATGTTTACGACATTCATTCTGTATTGGTATCAACAAAACAAACACACATACCAGAATTTTTGCAAAAAAAAAACTGAAGTATAATTCGTGTTGATGACCGATTCGGAATGAATGTATCTGACAGAATGAATACATACTGTCTGCTTAGACAGGAGAAATGACCCGGGACGTTTCTCCAATGCCACATTGGTGCGCCTCTCGGAATACCTAAGTGACGGCTATAGGACGGGAGTGCGTCCCGTCAGAAACTGGAAACAACCCACCATGGTATCCATAGACCTGATGGTCTACGCAATACTTAGTGTGGTACGTAGCAACATTTTACTATCATACTTCGGATCTTTAATTACTTAAAAATAATTTAAATCTAATTTTCTAATCACCACCCATGCAATTGTTTTCTATTGCACGGCAGGATGAAAAGAACCAGGTTCTGACGACATACATATGGTACCGGCAGGTATGAGAGAACCTTAATGTGCAACACTTTTCTGTGCCGTATAGGATTTCTGTTCCAGATTAAATTTATACTCATGAGTAGCTGCCTTGCGTAATTGCTGAGAAAGGTCCATTCAGCTGCACTTCACGCAATTATAGAGGCAAAATAAGTTACAGATGCAGTACAAAGGGCCTCCCTAGGTATAGAGAGAGACGTTTCCCCCTGAAAATGAAATTAACTTTAGCGCTGTACAAAGCGCCCCTGTGACGTCCTAGGGCGTCCTTCTCTTACTGTCGTCTCTGTGACACATAGCAATGGATAGATGAGTTTCTTTCCTGGAACCCGGAGGATTTCGACAACGTGAAACAAGTTTCTGTTCCCACGAGCAGCGTGTGGATGCCGGACATACTAATCAACGAGTTGTGAGTTTAGTTCCTTCACATTACCTGTTGGTTAAACCCAAGATGAAGCCATCAGAAATCTGTTAGGTGTTTCATGGAGAAGTACATCCGTCAGTTCCATTGGAGTAATTTTGAAACTCTTGTTTCGATATCAGCGTGGATGTGGGCAAGTCCCCTGACATCCCTTATGTCTATGTGGAGCATGACGGACTAGTGCGCAACTACAGGCCGATCCAGGTGGTGACAGCATGCAGCCTGAACATCTACAACTTCCCCTTCGACGTCCAGAACTGCAGCCTCACCTTCCAGAGTTGGCTCCACACCAGTAAGTCTGTCCACCAGTCCCAGAAAATTTCACTTTCAGTTAGGTGCAATTAAGGCTCTGATATGGGTGGGAATTGAGGTAGGGTTGAAAGATCTGGACTATACAAGAGGTTGTTGGTTCAGATCTAGGGAGGGGATGCTTTATAATTACACACAACAGAATAAATATAAATGAGAAAAATATTTTAAGGAAACAGCAGGTCCTTAACTGACTATGGATTATGTGAGGTGTAGAAATTGCCCGTTTCATCTTCCACAGTTAAGGACATCAACATCTCCCTGCTAAGGTCACCTGAGGAGGTGAAGGAGGATAAGTCCGTCTTCATGAATCAGGGAGAGTGGGAGCTTCTTCATATCCTGTCCAAATACAACACCTTCAGTATAGACGAGGAAGACTACTACGCTGAGATAAAGTTCAACGTATGGCTCCGTATACTGTGTTTTGTTAATTTATATGTATTAGCAGCGACTTTTTTGAGAAGGCACTACCTGCTGACCGGGAAACGAGGCAGGGCTACACATGGGGCGAGGCTACATGTGGACAGATCAACCATAGGGTGTGGCCACGCATGGGCGGAGTTACATATGGGGCGTGGCCATACATGGGGCGTGGCTACATGTGAACAGAGCAACCATGGGGTGTGGCCGTGCATGGGCGGAGCTACACATGGGGCAGGGCTGCACATGGGGTGTGGCCACATATGAGGTACAGCTACACATGGAGTCAAACCCAAGAGCATGTTGACATAATGGGTCAATTAATCAAATGTTCCATGGACTAAATCTCTTCCGTCATTCAAAATGTCCCATGTACAGAGACTGATAATATCCCATAATCAGTTATATATATGGAGATGTTTTGAAGTCGGATGACATGATAGTTTCTTCGAAAGGTTTCTTTGTGTGTTATAATGAATAATAAAGTTAAATAATAAAGTTAGTTTTATATTAGTAATAACTCATTTAAAATTCTTACTACAGTCCTACAACATTTCAATAACAAAATGGTTTGTCAAAGGCAGTTCTTGCTCCATCGATTTCGGTTAGTCCCACCTTGAAAAATAGCCAAGCCAATGGATAAGAGTGTGAGTGGGGGCTACACATGTAGCCCCTCCCCATGTGCTGCCCCTCACCATGTGTGGCCCCGCCCCATGTGAAGCCCCTCCCCATGTGTAGCCCCGCCCCATATGAAGCCCCTCCCCATGTGTAGCCCCTCCTCATGTGTAGTCCCGCAACATGTGTAGCCCTTCCTCATCTGTAGTCCCGCCCCATGTGTAGCCCCTCCTCATGTGTAACCCCTCCCCATGTGTAGCCCGTCCTATTCCCCAGGCTGCAGCTGGCTGTACTGAAATGAACTCTGTGATTGTGTTTCATGTTTTACGTGTAAGGATGGGGTTGCAGGAACTGGCCAGACTCCCCTGTTATTACACATGCATTGCCGCTGCAGGTGGTCATCCGGCGCAGACCACTCTTCTACACGGTCAGCCTGCTCCTGCCCAGCATCTTCCTGATGGTGATGGACGTCGTGGGCTTCTACCTGCCCCCCGACAGCGGGGAGCGAGTCTCCTTTAAGATCACGCTGCTGCTGGGCTACTCCGTGTTCCTCATCATCGTCTCTGACACGCTTCCCGCCACGGCCATTGGGACGCCGCTCATCGGTGACCGGTCGCATCATCGACATCATTCTCATTTTGAAATGGCAATCGTGCACAGCACTCGTGATTCTTCCCTGAAGTCACACTCAGTCACTTGAAATCACTGGCGATATCCACAACAGAACAGTAAAATCACATGTGACACTCTTATTTGAATAGTGAAATCACACAGACCATATTCTCATTTCAATGGTGAAAGACGTCATACTCACACTAAAACGCCAAAAAACATGCAAAATACAATTTATCAGTCTCTCTCAGCACTGATACACACAAACGCGCACTAATGTCTTGTGTTCTCCATGGTGACCACAGGAGTCTACTTTGTGGTGTGCATGGCCCTACTGGTGATCAGCCTCACTGAGACAGTTGTAATCGTACGGCTGGTTCACAAGCAGGACCTTCAGCCACATGTCCCCGCCTGGGTCAAGCGCTTGGTACTGGAGAAGGCCACGGTGCTGCTCTGCATCCGGAACCAGCACAGGCTTGGTCCCATCCCATCCCATGGTCCAGACTCGCCGCACTGTAACGGGGACGCCGTGAATCCCAGTAGGAGCCAACGTCGGGGGGTTCTCTCCGGATGTGAAACCACCGAATTATGGTGACACCGTCTCGTGTCCCGCAGCTCAGTGCCATCACCGCTGCGACGAGCCGAGAGCAGACACGGCGAGCACGGCAGGGCCGGCCCAGGGCACGCGGGCCGGAGAGGCGCTCCTGGACAGCGTGCTGCTGGAGGTGTCGTACATTCGGCAGTTCCTGGAGAGACGAGAGGAGTACCGGGAGATCGCGCGGGAGTGGCTGCAGGTCGGCTACGTGCTGGACGTGCTGCTTTTCCGCCTGTACCTGCTGGCTGTGGTGACCTACACCATCACGCTGGGCACCCTGTGGTCCGTGTGGCAGGTCATCTGAGCCGCCCAGCTGATACACACTGTGAAGCACAAACTAACGGCAAAGGGGCACCAATGGCAGGCTGCTCCAAATGACAGCGCCAGTGCAGCAACTGTCAGTAACAGGGATACGGTGAAATGCATCTCGACTGTTAAACATCAAACATTCCGCATTTCATTATTTCAGATCGCATTTAAATTGCTGTTATCGATTGTATTAGTGAATAATTGTGTCAAAAATATATTTAGCTCTGTATTACTAGTGGCCATTCTGTGTAGTAAAATACTCCAAATGGATTTAGTACAACGTACCAATATTTATATGCTTAATTAGTGAATTTATGATTTCAAGTTTTATTTTTTATCAGTCGTCGTAAAATCATGTGGAAAATCCTGTAAAAGCTGTTAAAAGTGTGTGCCTTGACATTT
>JAODKN010000038.1:11786735-11806099 GCA_026774425.1 Petrocephalus zakoni
ATCTCTGTGTTTACAGTCAGTCCTTCCCTTTCCGCTATCTCCGTGTTTACAGTCAGTCCTTCCCTTTCCGCTATCTCTGTGTTTACAGTCAGTCCTTCCCTTTCCGCTATCTCCGTGTTTACAGTCAGTCCTTCCCTTTCCGCTATCTCTGTGTTTACAGTCAGTCCTTCCCTTTCCGCTATCTCCGTGTTTATAGTCAGTACTTCCCTTTCCGCTATCTCCATGTTTACACCGTCAGTCTCTTTTCCTCCAGTGCTGTTTACACAGCAGGCTGTCACCTTTTCCTCCAGCACATGATTCAGGGGCTGATCCTTCCACAGCTGGCACTTCCGGCCTACAGAAAACTGGCACAGGCCTCACTGTACCCGCGACAGGGGCACAGCGCCAAGATGGGCTGGCTGCCAAAGCCACTGACTAACAAACAGGGACACACATACTAGCTGGGGCTTTATAATGCTGCACCACAACACTGCAGAACTGGGTTTCCTAAACATAGTCATCTCTCTGTTCCTTTCGACATAGATGAACTGCATTGTAAGGAAATAGCAAAACAGATGACATAAAAAAAAACGGAAAAGGCTTAGCTGAACTACTTGTTTACTATGAATCGCCACCACACCCTCCAAATTTAGTCTCCAAGAGAGAAAGAGAAAGACAATATCAACCTTTCACCTTTCAACCTCTCATCTTCACACACCAGGCAGTCTACATGAAAGGGTTACGAGCCACATTCCTACTTATCAGTGTTAATGAAAGGGTTAGGACCAGCTTCCCTACCCCTCAGTCTTTATGAGAGAGTCACAACCAGCCTCCTTACCTATCAGTTTTTATGAGAGAGTCAAAATCCACCTCCTTATCTATCAGTCTTCACGAAAGAGTCACAACTCGCCTCCTTACCCATCAGTCTTCACGAAAGAGTCACAACCTGCCTCCTTACCCATCAGTCTTCAGGAAAGAGTCACAACCTGCCTCCTTACCCATCAGTCTTTATGAGAGAGTCACAACCTGCCTCCTTACCCATCAGTCTTTATGAGAGAGTCACAACCTGCCTCCTTACCCATCAGTCTTTATGAGAGAGTCACAACCCGCCTCCTTACCCATCAGTCTTTATGAGAGAGTCACAACCTGCCTCCTTACCCATCAGTCTTCACAAAAGAGTCACAACCAGCTTCTGCTCATCAGTCAATCTTTACAAGAGGGTCAAGGCGTCGATCTCCCCAGCGATCAGCCTTTGCCAGAGTAAGAGGCACGGTGTGTGCTTACCCGAGTGAGACAGCAGATGCATCCTCAGGCGCAAACTGTCCAGGAAGTACTTCCCACACCTTTCGCAGCCGTACGTTTTCATTCCGCCGTGCAGCTTCCTACAGGACAGCAAAGAAAACAGCATCTCTTTATAAATATTGCTTATATTTCGGCAAATTCTCTCCCACTGCATTCGGCAAATTCTGACCCACTGCATTTGGCAAATTCTGACCCACTGCATTTGGCAAATTCTGACCCACTGCATATGGACAAAGCACCGGCGTCTGAAACACTGGGCATCCAAGCCTAGCAGAGAGTCAGTGCCGGGCTGGGAGTACTACGTCTCCATCTCCAGTAAGAAGTTCCAGATCTACCGGTATCAGCTGAACTGCCATGCTGGTTCTTCCCCGGCTCTCAGTGACCGGGAACATTAACAAAAGATGTCATGTCTTTCTTCCCCCCCCCCACCCCCTAATCCAGGCTCTGACCCCAGGCCCACACAAGCTTCCATCTTAATCCCCCTTATACCCATACCGAGGGCGTGAGGCATTCTGGGATTTCACACTTCGTTTTCGACACCGTGGCTATGGCGGATGGGAAAGGCAGATAAGCAGCCCGAGTGGGGCCATTTAAAGGCCTGAATTCCTCACAAACGGGGATGAGGCCCATACAAATGCGACTGGCGCTTCCTGGGACACACTGATTGTGGCTTACCTCCTCTACTGGGTGCAGGGGCTGGCTCCTGCATACAAACCAGTGAGGATTTTCTGGCTTAAAGGCGAACAGATTGCCCCCCTGCTTAGTGCAGTCTAGGACGTTAGGGTTCGGTGTCAGAATGTGGAAGATACACACCAGCATCTCATTTAGCGAGTCTGTGCTGACACATCTGACACGACGTTTTCATTCTGCCTTCTGCGTGTAAAGATCCGGTTAAAGTTCTGTTTATAGTTTTTCTTTTCAGTATGTGCCATTTCATTACGAAAGAAAAAAGCCTTTTTGGCCAGCGTACCGACCTCAAAAACATTTCAAGCTGAAGCAAACAAGCCTTTTGATTCAAAACATCCTGGAAAAGTATTTATTTACCAAGCCAAAAATGTCCAACAATGCTACGGTTAGCCGGCCGCACCAATGCTACGGTTAGCCGGCCGCACCGCTGCTAGCTCAGCTCGGACGCGCAGAGGATGCCACTTTATCCATGTGCTGGTGACTAATCGCAAACAATTTCTTATTTTGTTAGTTTGCCTTTAAAAATGGCACATAATGACTCGCATGTGTGTCAGTGAGCCAGGCCTTACTGACAGATTTCAACATGAGCAAATGTGGAAGCAAAGCAGTTACTGCAGGAGACATACAGTCTGACATAGGGGAAAATCTCTTTATCAAGTATGCTTGCAGTTGACTAACTTATTAAGCAGTAGTATTTGCTTTTAATAATAATCACAACAACACAACAATAACTGAAAGATTTCCTTTCTGCCTGGACTGTTTACAACTATCTTCATTCTGGAGCCCAGATTAATACCTCTACAATAATCTTCATTCTGAAGCCCAGATTAATACCTCTACAATAATCTTCATTCTGAAGCCCAGATTAATACCTCTACAGTAATCTTCATTCTGAAGCCCAGATTAATACCTCTACAACTATCTTCATTCTGGAGCCCAGATTAATACCTCTACAACTATCTTCATTCTGGAGCCCAGATTAATACCTCTACAATAATCTTCATTCTGGAACCTGCAGAGTGACTGCTATAACCTGGTTGTAATTCAGGAAAGCAAAATATTGCATTTACAAGCTGGTCTTCCATTCTGGAGCCTGTAATCACTTTTACAGACACCGGTCATTGAGGTGTTCCGCTAGGGCCTTCTGCAAAGTGTCTCAGTGCTGCACTTCCCGCAGCAACGCAAAGACATCGCAGGGACCGATACCGAGACAGATACCGAACTGGCCGAGCGGTTGACCGAGGAGGAGAAGAGCTGGGCGCACTTTCCTCTTCCTTATTCCCCCTTCTGCCCCTGTCGTACGAGGGCTCGCCTCTGCGGACGAGACTAGAGGAAGCAGAAGATGCCTTATGGAGAAACGGGCACTGTAAGATGACGGGCCTACGGGCTCCACAAGTCCTGCCCCGGAGGACAGCTTCGCTCGCTAACAGACGGAGAGATCGAGAAACAGTGCATGACAGTTTGTCTGGTTCTGACTCTCGTACTCGTCCTAAACAGCTCAGTGCCGACAACATAATGGAGCCATTAAAGGGTTTAACATCTCAGTAACATTCTTCTCACTGTCTTTTGCATAGAGGCCCTCCATGGAGGATTTCTGGCAGAAACATGAAGCTTCATTGATGGGCGAATTTACATTTAATACACATAATGAGCATCGGAGCAGTGCTGAGCCCAAAAGAGTCAAGGACTGTGCAAACTGGCTTCCTTTGCTATTTTTATCTTGGTGGGGGTCCAAGCCAGCGCTCGGCTGCAGAGCAGGATGGAGGAAGTGGATTTTCTTCCAAACTTCCCCTTGTTAACTATCAGGCGGCACAAAAAACAACTTCAGCGGTCACAAATTCTTCCTCCTTCGTGATGCAGCGTGGATGAACTCTGCCCCTCGCAGCTATGCAAAGCTTAGTGAAAGCAGCAGACATGGTGCTCTTGGAAGGCAGAGAGATAACTTCTCTTTTGGCTTCAAGACCCAGTCTTCATGATTACAACATCAGCCTCAAGAATGAACAGAGAATCACTCCAACACCCCCGTTTAGGAGCTACAACATTCCTGTTATATCTGTCATTTCCTACCCACCAGGGCTTTCACCTGACACTCCGGCCTGCACTGTTTCCAGCAGTCAGATGCAGTAATAGCTGTAGAATTGCCCTGTAGATTGACGGCCCACAATCTCCATCCCCCTAGTGGCCGAGGGCCCTCACAGTGACCCGGCGGACCTGGCATTACCGCTGGAGTAGCCGCGGTTAAGCTTCAACCCAGTCTCTCACCGAAACACCTAATCTGTCATCCAGTACCCCACGGGCCGTCGGAATAACAGCGGCTGAACGCCGTTTCCCGGGAAAATCTGCTTTCATATAAACTAAAAGTTGATGGAAATCCAGAGGCTTCAATTGATCCTGATGCTACTAAAATCCACCCAATTTTGGCAAGTGCCAAGGTTGAAAGCAGAAGTGGGACACACACCAGCCCCCCATCGGTAATCAGCAACCCCCCCCCACCGTCTACACTCCGACCCCGAGCCCTCCTGCCCTGCGGGGCCCAACGGAACTTCTCCAGCACCGTGGCTAGTAAAATGCCCCCTACGCAGAGAGCATGATTTACAATTCAAAACTGAAATTTAAACAAATACTAGACCCTACAAATAGTCCTATCAAGTAATCATGCACACAGCCATAGGGCTATCATTATTTAATCACTCTTAACTCAAAAAGAAGGTATCTGGTCACCAAGACACAATACCAGCGAGCCAGTTCAATCATTTACACAATTGCCGGTCATTTAAACAGTCAAAGGCAAGTGATTCAAATGTTTAATCTTGAGATACAATTACGTGATAAGCCAGACATGGTTTAAAAGTACAGATCAGTGTAAATCATTCTGTGAAGACCCTGCAGGTAACGGGCCCCATGCCAGGGTTTTCCATTAGAGCCTAGGGGCAGGAATGCACTGCAAATAATGGGATGCTGAGACTCCAATTATCCATCTATGGCACTGGTGTAACATTATTCTAAGCTGGACCAGCATCTCCAGCCTCGTAATTAGGAGGCGAATGCTGAGGCAGGCCGCCACGGCAGAGGGACAGGAGCCATCTGTAATTTAGAGATACCACTGCCTTCCACAAGAAGTTAATCGCTGGGGTATGGGAGCATGGGGGGGGGGGCAGTTAGGGGTTACTCCTGCGTTAAAATTGCTCTCACCAGGTTCTTGCAGTCAAGTGATGCCTCATGGCTGGCAGTACCCAAGGAGCTGAGAGTGGAGGTCGTATTTTTGGTCTTTTTGGTGCCTGCGAGCCCCTCAAACCAGGCCAACCCAAAAATTCAGCTTCCAAAAGAGAATGCCTTTGCTGGTCTGCCCATAATGACAGAGGGGTAAAATCACATAATACCGTGTACACATCGCCCACGCTGCTCGCTCACAGGCGGGCGACGTCCCACAATGCCGCTGGGTGACCTACCCGTGCTGTTCCGCAGCGCTGCCGTCCAGCGGCTCCGACCCGCACGTGCCAAACTGCCCGCCCTGCGCCCGTGTGTTGGGACCCCCACCGGACGCCAGCCCGGCAGGGACCATGAGGTCCCTGTGAGCGAAGCCAGGTGGCAGGAGAGACCTACAGGCCCCCATCTCCAGGGTGAGTGCAGGACGCAGGCTCTGGGATGACAGGGGACCGTCTTGGTGGCTAGGAGGGGCAGAGAACAGTGCAGAGGGACAGGGGCCGCTCCCCGTCACCTGGGGGGGCTCCCCTCTCCCGTGGCTCATCTCCCAGGCACTTGTTATCACGCTGCCCCTGGGGAGGGTCGCGGGAAGGCCCCTATTCAGGTCCGTCTCCCCGCCGCAGGACGAGCTGGGCTCGGACTCCCTAGGACTCTCCCCGCCTGCCGGCTCCTCCGGGGGGGGCACGTCTCCCGTGATGCCATCCTGCGGCTCACCGTGGGGGAGACACTGCCTGATGATGATCAGGCTGTCCATAACTGCTCGGGTGGGGCTCATTGGCGAGAGGCCCAGGGAGGTGGACACCGAGGGGCTCTGTTCCACCATGTCGGCCTGTGCCCAGCGTTTTCGGGCCGGGCTGCCATCGCTGCCCTCCTCCGTCGGTTCCTTTCCCTGCTTACCCCTGTGGTGAAAGTCTTTCTCCAGGATCTCCGCGTCCTTCTCGTCCGAGGTCTGGATGTTCTCCAGGATCTTCAGGCACTGCTCCTCCAGGTACTCGATCTCCAGGATCTCCGCCGCATACAGAAGGTCGTCCAGGTCCTCCAGCCGGGCTTGGAGTGAGGTGGTGTAGGCATACTCCAGGATCTGCTGGAAGGTCTTCGGCGACAGGAAGTCCAGTGTGTATTTCTCGCTGTACCGGTGGAAGAGGATCTCAAACATCTTGCTGGTGCACGCCAGCAGGGTGCGGTGGGCATGAAACTCCTGGCCGTCCACCACGATCACCACATCGCACAGGGTCCCGGCATGCCGCATCTGGTCCGCCTTCCTCAGGAGGGCCGCGGGGTGGCTTGGGTTTTGGAGCCGGACGACGTCCATCGTGGTCAAATGGGCAACACCTCTAACTGACTCATGAGGCTGTCGTTCCTCTTATCCTGGTCAGGAAGATCTGCAGGGTGGAATGGAAGTGTGAGCATTTTACAGACATGTGCGAGCAAGGGTGATCGGTCCAGGGCCTGTAAAGAATCATCAGCCGAGGCTGGCCGCACAATTAAACTTTACCGTTAAAATTGCTCTCCACGTTTCTACGTGGGGACCTACTCGGCCAGAACAATGACACTAAACGGTTTCAAACGGACGCGCTTTTTCAGTCTATTAAAGCACAGAGATGGCTGCCTGCCTTCTTCCAGCGCGGCCTGGCACACAGATCGCCATTAAAGCCCCGATTCAAAAAGTTTCATTATGCACGGCAATTAGATCAAACCCAAAAGGCAGAGCCAAAGCTGTGGGGGCCACGCTGAAAGAGCGGAAGCCGGGCTGAAAAGCAGCCGGGCAGGAGTGCCGTTCACCTATGATAGGGACGCAGGGCTCCTGTGGCTGCAGTATTAATATACATTTCAATTTCTCCATGGTGGAGCAGGCAGGGGAGTTCTGGATACTGCTCTGGGACTGGCATATCACACAGCCAGCCAAAGGCAGTCAATTGTCCTGAAAATAAGACTTAACCCACCACTGGGCTGAAATGGGTAATTTCCCCTGGAACAAAGCAAGGCTCATGAAGTACATTTCCCCTAACTGGAGGTGTGTCACAGGACAGCCTGATCTCAGCCTTGGTTTGGTGCTAAGTTCTGGCAACCAGATCAGTCATAGTCATGCCTAAAATACGGAATTTGTGGGTGTGGCTTCCCATTAAAGACACTATATGGTGATACACAGAAGTACAATTTTTATCATTTTAATAATGTTTATCCACCTGCCCATGCCTTAATCGTATTAAAGATACGTCTCTAAACCACGAGATTAACAGCGGCATCAAAACACGCACAAACATAAAGGCGAGTGTTCAGTACTGGTAAATATTAAAGTTCAACCAGAAGAACAAGAGTAATAAGAAGAAGGGTGACTAAGGTGATGTTCTTTAATTGCTCTGCCCAAATGGTCATTTGACCCGCAGCTGGCGTCACCTGATGTTTGGGGCGTCGGAACATCCCTAAATACCGATGTAATCGGAGACATTAAAGCGCACCGGAAAACGCGCCACATAAAGTGACAGCTCGGGCTATTCGCCGCGAACCTGACACCTACAGCGACAATAAGCGCCAGGCCACGCCACTTAATGACACCGTGACTGGCAAGCATCCGAAGCACCACGCAAGTCATCCCCAAGCGCAGCCGCCTCTCTCGTTCGAAACAAATTAACTAGGATCGGCAAATGTTTTACCGCACGAAAGACAACACGGATAAGTCCTAGACAAACAAGCTTTCCCCAATATATCTAAATAGATAAATAGATATCTATAAGCGCTCCGCACGCGCTCCGGTGCCCTGTGACGCGCAGCTGAATTTATCATCTTACTAACCTTTGTAATTATATCCATCCGTCCCTGCTTTCCAAGAGCATCAAGTGAGCTACACGTGTACGTTCACTTTCAAAACACTCCTAAAAATAGAGTGGGTCAGCCAGCAGCCCCCAATATACTTGCAGAGGTTTTTTTTTAGCAGATCCAATGCATTATATGCATTTTACTGTAAAGCCCGGTGCGCTAGACCTGCGCTCCTCCTGTTGCTCTGCAGTACACGGACTTTTCTTGATGAATATTTCCAAAAGTCCACACACTTCTACTCTCAACAGGCATCTGACGCAGTGGGAATCACACGGGAGTAGCAGAAGACAAAAGAACCATTATTCTTAGTTAAAGACAACTAGTTTATTTTAATGGTAAATTACTTTTCCGCACTATTTTACGGGCAACTCTTCAGGCACAAGAAATCGATGCCTTAAAGTACCCAGAAGTAAAGGAGAAAAAAGCAGGTCTATCGGCAGCCGAGCACCTTTAATGCTGGTCCTTACCTGGGAGCGCGCTTTATTTCCCGAGGCGCGCCTCCGGGGCCGGTTCGCAGTGCCCGCTCTGCGCGCCCCGGCTCCTCCGCGCGGCCCTCTTAACGAATCAGCGAGCCCGTGACGTCACGGCCGGGCGCTAGCCTCTTTTCCTTTCGCTTCGCGGGACGCCCGGAGGGCGCTGCTGGGGAGCCGAAAGCCGCCCGCCTGCAGCTCAGTCCGGATTTGGGGGCTCCGAAGCGGCTGGCAAATTCTTTGCACGGTTGCATGACAAAATCACGGATATGAGCTGTTATCACTTAAGGGGAATAAAACATTGTTCCTATAACTTTATTCCATGCTTATTCTAGATCATTTAGGAAAAACCTGATACCACTGATATTAGGCTCTTCCTAACCACTGGGTTGCATCTAAATTTAATCTCCAATGTAGTGGTGAATGACAAGATTTGTAGATCCACAAGTCTGCTACATGTCCTGAATATACTCCATTTGCCCTTGACACTAACTTTGAACCTCAAATCCCATAACTTTTGTCTCTTTGACCCTTAAGTGACCATTAACCTTTGTCACCCAAATAACTATTTAATATATTTTATTCTTAGGAAAATTCTTCTGAAACTTCTGAGTTGACACACTGTTGAGGCTCATGCATTTCAACGTTTGCAGCGAACTGCTTGCAGGCTTGTTGGCTTTCGGGTAGCAGAAAGAACTATATTTACTATATTTATTTTGTCATTCATACCTTCAACACAGCTTTCCTTTTGTTTAAAACGAGAGTATGGGAGAGAATTTGAGTGTATTGTGGAGAATGCCCTCTCACTCATGGGCTGGGCAGCGGGGAATGGGTTACAGTTCAGTGTTTATATCAGCATCTGCAACATCTGTACAACCCTAACCACTGCTCCTCCCACAGCTAATAAATGTGCAGCTTCACGGGACACCCAGGCCAGGGAATGCCGATTGCAGGCACGTCAGACGGGCAGACGCCCTGTTCAGATAGACTTCTGCAATAAAAGGGGGTGGCTGTACATCCTGTCAAAAGCGCACGCCTTTTTCTGCCAAACTGTAATTCCTCAGAGTGTCAAGGCTGTTTTTCCCCTCTTTGAATCCACCCGGCTTCCTGTTACACATTAAGTTGTTTAAAACACCCTTAGCTGAAAAAGCCAGAGAAGTCTTGCTCTGTTAAGTTTGTTCACACTGAGTACCGAGTACAGGACCTTGATGCAGGACATCGTGAACATCCCCAAAGAGTCTGTAATAACGTACACAAAACCGGGGATTGAGTCTGGATACCATTGTTTCTGTGGGGTTAATGTACATACCCTTCTTACACCGTAAGAGCTGTTTAAAAATGATGTTTACTTTTATCTGCGCATGTGCAGCCTCTGTGCTGTCTAATCTGCAGAAAAGACCAGTGTGTTCAGGTCTGAACCAGCATGTTCAATTTTGGATTGCTCTGACACAACAAACAGCTTAGTAACACATAAGCTCAAAACAATTACTGTTGTAATAAAATTATTGGTGGAGTACAGGAAGTACCACAAATAAAACTATAAAGATAACAATGGAACAAACGTTTATTATAACCAAGAAAGCATTTAAAACAACGTGTTGCTTCCCCCTACTGTTTAAAACTGGGAACTGCAAGCCCGGGTCTAAACATTTGCAGATCGTGTCGTCAGCTCAAATCCATTTTCCAAGAACATTCTAATTAGAGGATGTTAAAGTAACTAAAAGGACATTTCATCATGGTCACAGAAATAAAAACGTCGGCTTGCAGAGAAAAAGATATAACTAGCAATAATTCAATTCTATGAGTGCTAGCAATATCTTCTATGGCAACACATAAATCTTTTAAATATTTGTTTTAGGTTTAAAATGTGTGCAAAGACGGCTGAGAGCAGCGCCGTCTGGTGGGTAAAAAACGTCCTTGTATAACCGTGCAGCGGGAAAAAAAATCATCGAACACACACAGCTTTAACAAAAATCACAGGCACTTTGGGGGAAAATACGCGCTAGACAGACTGTCGAAATGGAAGTAATTAAAATGTAACGTGAGCTAAAAGCAATTTCGGTTTAATCGGCAATTCATATTACCTTCAGTTCAGGAGCTGGAGTCCTTGAGGAGTGAAAACAAATCTCAGTCGTTTTTTTTTTTTAAACAACAATTTTGATTTATTGAACACCGGCATGTCTGACAGTGAAAACTGGGAGGAGGCTTGGTTAGTAATCAGTATTTACACCAGGACAATGGAAAGAGAAAAATATATACATTTACAAGAAAAGGCCCCATGTGCAGGGAATTCTGGGTAAGAATGAGAATGAGGCTGTCAGTGTAGACCTCAACATTGACCAAGGCCCCTAGTCTATGAACATTTAGACCATCTGTCACCTTTATAACCCTTGCACGGTATTTCTAACTTTCTGAACATATTTTTGCAGCACAACACAGTAACTCAACAGCTCCTGCAAACTCACAAAGAACTTGGTCCCACACTAATGGCGATAACAGGCAAAATAAACGTACTACCAATACATCAATGTAATGTAACACTTCTTTTTATACATTACTGAAAGAACAACGCCGGAAAAAGCTCTTTGTCCACGACAGTGTCGCTGACTAAAAGCACTTGTTTCCTATTATTATAAAAATGTCCTGCAATATCACAGCACACAGAACGACAATGTACAACGGAAATGCTTTAAGCGAGCCTCGACATCTACCAGTGGTGTCAATCTAAAACACAAACCATAATGCGGTTACCTTATTTCGTTGTTCTTACAAAAAATAAATCTTTTATCCTTTCCTTAGCTCGACTCTCTTGTTTGGCAGAAGCAGCCACTTTCTCGACCATGCAGGGATGCAGAGAATTTGGTGGTGGTGGGGGGGGGGGTTTGACTTAGAGGATTGCACAGAGGAATAACACTGTGTGTTTGTCAGGGGTAGATGCCCCGCCCCCTGCATAGGTGCAGAGAGGCCGTCAGGGCATCGACTGTCTCCTTGGTCTGCTTGTGCCAACTGCAGTATTGGGGGGTGCCAGGGGGATACTGGGAGGAAACTGGGGGGGATCAAACAGATAATGTGGGGGGGGGGGTTTCTTAGGGATAATCGCGGTAATGACACACGTGACAAGCAGGGTGCAGAGGAGGGATCAGCAGCTATGATCTCCACACACAGCCAGAAGGATCCATGGGAACGGAGATCCACAGCATCAGGGCTCCGGATGGGGGCTCTTTTGTCTCTTTCAGGAAACTGGAACTACTTTCTAAATTTCCAATAATCTGTTAGGGTTTGTTTTTTTTCCTCATTTCCGGCTGTTCATAGTATGGTTTCCTGAAAGGTCTGAGGCGTGATCTTTTCTGGTGATTCTCTGCTTTCAGCACTTTGCTGGATAGAAAAGCAGCCCGTCTGAACTGCTGGCCAATGGAAATCAGGTGCAGTCCCTACAAAGGTCAAAGGTCAAGCTGGGGGAAAAAAATGATTGGACTGTGGCGTGCGAATGGTGTGGAAAGCAGAGATGTGAATCAGAGAGGCGGCTTGTAAATTCTTTTTGTTCTGGCTTAATTTTTTTTAAATCTAATTTATTGTGACATTATACGGTGTAATAACAATGTCACATTAATGTGCTGCAATATATTGTCACTCAGTCATATTCTCACTTATGATCACATGAAACATAAAGTGTCAGCCATAAACACAAAGGGTGGTAAACAACATAAAGGCTTATGCGAAACTCCTGTAAATCACTGTAAACTACCTAAATTTTACCTGAAATTCTTGCCCCCAAAATAATTAACAGTAAGAGCAATGAAATTTAACATAAGAAAAAAAATAACGTGCAGCATATTAGTGGCGAAAATAATATCTATGTACAGCATGATCCTCAGAATGTTACTGAAATATATCTGAGAAACTATATACAATACTGTTCCAGTGGTATTATGGTTTTGCTGGGATGCTGGAAATTTGGATCAAAATTTCCAGGTGCAACGTACAGGGATTGGCCCGGGAATAGCAACCGGACATTACAAAGGTGTGCTGTGCTCTGCTGCAGACCCATTCCGTCTCACCGTCAGCCGAAAGGCTTCAGTTTTCGGGCGATATCAGAAGGCGGTGAGAAAAGGAGCAGGTAGGAGGACACTGGGGGCCCCGCCTCCCCCCGCCTGCCCCCAACCAAGCTACGTGAATTAGCAGACGTGCTAACACTCCGCTAAGAGGGGTTGTGTCAGATGTGGGGTTGTTTCTGGGTGTGGGGCTGCAGGGTGTTGTGTGTGTGTGTGTGTGTGTTTTGCTTTCACGCTCGCTGCCATTTTCTTTGACAGGCTCCCATCGACATCTTCCTTGAGTCCTCCGCCGTGGGCCTGTCTCCTGGCTACTGGGACTTTGCTGTGGGCAACAAGTTCACAAAAAGGACACAGATGAGGCTCCGGGCAGACCTGAAGCAAGACGCAGTTTCAAAGCATCATCAAAAAAAAGTTAAAAAACAGATCTGGCTATAAATAAGCCCTAAACTCCACCCCTAACCAGTTATGTCCAAACTTTGTTAACTGGCATTAGTGCTAATGTTCCAAAAGTCAAGGCTGTGTTCTATGTAGACCGTGTCTGCGGTTCTGACGGTTCTAAAAGCTGGGACTGCACCATGTGACTGGTGAGGAGGCAGAGCGGAATGTCCCACGCTGCCGCCCTGTTCCTGGGGGGCCCCCCTCGCTTGTGCCTGAATTGATACAATAATCCCTGTTACTGCCTGGCAGCCTTGCCCATGTACTTCTATGGCGTTCCTACTCGATGCTTCCCTTGTTGCCCGCGGCTTTGGAGGCGAGGGATATCGGCCATTGTCGGGTCTGAGAAAGCCGTCAGAGACAGGCCGTTCCACCAGCTACAGGCCAAGAGGACGCACGGTACGCTATGATTACTTTGGGTGTAGAACAGGAGTAGTGAACTACTGATCTTGAAAATGAGAACTATATTATGTGTAGTATACACATAGTACACTCCATTTTACATACATTGCATGAAGGGCAGAACTAGCAGGGTTTAATCCAAACTAGACGCTATTACCCCAACTAACTCGAGCTAAATACTACAGAAACTCCGCTAAGAACAAACATGAATTATTAATCACAGCCGTCCTGCACAGTCTGACATGATCCCACCTCTAACAGTGTTCGCCCCAGGGAACCCTAACAGAGCATCCAAACTCATCGCGGCCAGCGGGGCTTTGTCTGGCAGGTCTCCTGGTGACTCAAGACTGGGGATCACTCACCGTAGTACTGTGGGTATAAAAAGTGTACACACCCCTGATAAAATGCCAGGTTTTTCTGATGTAAAGGTATGAGGCCACGATTTCAAAACTTTTTCCACCTTTAATGTGACCTATGACCTGTACAATTCAACTGAAAAACAAACAAATCTGTTAGGGGGAAAAACATAAAAAAAAAAATAAACGTACACCATTAAATTAATGCAAAAGTTTCAGGGTGTGCTCACTTATACAACAGGCTTACTGTAGGTTTTTTGTTTTACATATTTTGTTTTTCGACTGAACTTATTTTGACAGGGGTGTGTACACTTTTTATACCCCCTGAAAAACAAGAGGTCGCCCAAACCCCAGCCAAGAGCCACTTCCCAAAAAACACTGACGCATAGATTTTAGTATGAAGCAAATGGGCAGGTGGGTGTAAACACCATAAATCTATCAGAGGAAGTGACAAACTACAAGGGTCCTTCGCTAGAGTGTGGCAGTGGGATTGTCAGCGGGATGGTCAGTGGGATGGTCAGAGGGATGGTCAGAGAGATGGTCTGAGGGATGGTCTGAGGAATGGTCAGTGGGATGGTCAGAGGGATAGTCAGAGGGATGGTCAGTGGGATGGTCAGAGGGATGGTCAATGGGATGGTCAATGGGATGGTCAGAGGGATGGTCAGAGGGATGGTCAGAGAGATGGTCAGCGGGATGGTCAGTGGGATGGTCAGAGGGATGGTCAATGGGATGGTCAATGGGATGGTCTGAGGGATGGTCAGTGGGATGGTCAGAGGGATGGTCAATGGGATGGTCAGAGAGATGGTCTGAGGGATGGTCAGTGGGATGGTCAGAGGCAAAGTCAGAGGGATGGTCAGTGGGATGGTCAGAGGGATGGTCAATGGGATGGTCAGAGAGATGGTCAGTGGGATGGTCAGAGGGATGGTCAGTGGGATGGTCAGCGGGATGGTCAGTGGGATGGTCAGAGGGATGGTTAGCGGGATGGTCAGTGGGACGGTCAGTGGGATGGTCAGCGAGATGGTTAGCGAGACAGTTAGCGGGATGGTCAGTGGGATGGTTAGCAAGACGGTTAGCGGGATGGTGGCGCCACGTTAACACAAAGCTGACTACTGTTTGGCGAGTCTTACCTATGGGACTGCTCTCTGGGAGGGAGTTCTGGTTCTGAGAGGTGAGGCTACTTTGTGCTTTGCTGGGCTCGGGGGGGCTCTGTGTCGTCTCATTCAGGGGAGGATGCACTGCCACAGGCCGACTTGTAGGGGGGACCGCCACGATTAGGTCATCGCTCAGGTCGACCAATGGCACATCTCTGGAGGTGGGCTGAGGGCGGCCCGTGGCTTTGGGCGTGCTGGACTGCGGGACGAGCGGGGTCATGCTGTCACTGGTGGGCAGCGAGTCCGGCGCCTCGCAGTTAATGACGGGCGAGGGCAGCAGGTTTATAACCGTGGGGGTGATGTCGACGGCGCGCCTGGAAAACAGGCAGAGGGAGGGATGAGCAGAGCAAGACAGGAAACGAGAGAGTGACGGAGAGAGAGAAAGATGGGGGGACGGGGGGGGGAAACACAGCAGAGGAAGGAGGAAAAGGACAGAAAGATGAAATTACAGCGATAAGCCTAGAGCGAGCGATGGACGAATGACAGAAAACAATAATAAACACAAAAAAACGGGCTCTATTTTACAGCAGACGGCAAAACGCACTCGGAGTCTGTCAGAGGAGTGGTCTCGCTAGGCTCCATCAGCACGCCGCCGTCGTGGTTCTGCGTCTCTTCCTCGGTGCGTACCTCCACAATGGGCTCCCTGGACTCATCCTTTCTGTGAGCAGAGATTCAGAGAGATGCAAACGCTCAGGACCTGAGCAGAGCACAGCGCCTGCTGACACACCCTGGGCCTATAGAGCACAGAGCGAATCAGGGCGCAGCTACAATTCCAGGGCTCCCGAGTATGAACCAATCAAAACAAAGCTACAATTCTAGGTCAACGTCAGGCTATATAGTATGAGACAATGAGAATACAGATACAGTTCTAGGTCAATGTCAATTTCTATAGCATGGACCAATTAGAATTCAGATACAATTGTAGGTCAAAGCCAAACCACAACATGAACCAATCAGAAGCCTTTTTAGGTAGAGCAACTCAATTATCGTGGGACTATAGGACGAACGCTTCTGAGCGGGCACTCACGAGAACGCTGCCATTCCTCCCTCAAAGTCTTTGCCCTTGGAGCCTGCCCCCTGCTTGCCACACACATTGGCCGCCAAGCACATCAGGAGGCCGCACTTGTTGATGAAGAAGCAGGCGACGTCCATAACGACAAGGAGCACCACGAAGGCGACCACCAGTATCCCAGCAACGGCCCCGGCGCCCAGTCCGCCGCTAGCCAGAGGATCTTTCGGGGAGAGAGAGAAGAGGGCGATCGCTGATCTGGGAACAGTGAGGCGTTAATCAAAAAAGTCACACCTACGTGAAACAAGTGAAACCTGCTCTCTGCTGGGAAGCGAACTTGTGCACTGTAAAGGTTAATTTACCATTTTCACGGAAAAGTCAACAAACACAAAGATGCCCCGTTTTGGGTCACGTGTCTCACCTGGGAATTTAGCTCCGAACTTGTGTTGAGCCAGCAGTGAAAATCTCTTAAATGTCAAAACAGTAATTTCCACCGAAGGCAAGGTGTACAGGAGCATAAGAATGCAAAAAAACAGCCTAAAGCCCCATTGTGTGAAAACAAAACCATTAAAGGACTTTCATCATGTGATAGGACGCACTTCCATTAATGAACTAATGTCATAGTTTAACTGGATCATTATTAGGATTTGAGTCAGTAAAGCGCAGAAACGCGCCTTCAGCTGGGGAAAAAAACATGAAGATTTTACCAGGAGTGTGCACAGGTCTAATGAAATGTTCTGCACCACGCAATAAGTAAACACAGAAATAACAGGAGGTCACTGACAAAGACTTGTGGGCACTTTATGACTTATGGGAAATATACAACGAGCCAGCATAGATTTAATAAAACGATCCAGAAAACTGTAAAATTAAAGCGCTGCCAGACATAAAATTCATTGGACGTTTTTAAGTCTCCTAAAGATGATCAACAGCTTTATGAGAATTATGAAAAAGAAAATAAATGGTTCGTGCACAAGTCATATCCCCCAATAAAAAACACTACGAGCCCCTGATTGTGTGAGACAGCCAGTGTGCGCCCTCCCCAGCCCTCGCTCCTCTGGGTGCGTCTGGGCTTTAAGCCTCGGTTTTGTGTCAGAAAGCGATTACAGCTGCTCTGCTTTATGAGCTGCTGGTCTGTAACAGGAAATCGCACATGCTGCAAGGCTTTAGCAACACCAAGGGCGAACTCCACACCAGCTCCACAGAAGAGGAACTTCCCATCCGCACGCACCAGTTATTCCAGCATCAGGATTGCGATTCAGCACCACGGACAGCAGCTCCATTCACCCTGGGAATCCGTAAAGCACTCCTCAAACCACTTAGCCTGCCATTTGTAAGCTCCAACCATATTAACGACCCTTAAGAGCCAAAGCGGCATGATGCTGTTGGCTGGCACAAACGAGTGGGTATCCATTCACTCACTAGCTCGATATTTAAGGCCACTGTCGCCAAAAATAAAACCAAATTTAATAAACGCCCTCGAAATCGCTTCGGAGATCTGACGTGAGAGACAAGGGTGACTGCTGTAATGGTTGCCGCGGTAACCAGCCGTGCCGTTCCCTGGCAGCAGATCCACCATGCTCGGAGCGGAGCCCCGCCCGGGCCATCCTCCGGGGGGAGCTGTCCCGGATACTCTTAAGGTAACACTTCTTAAGGTACTTCAAAGTATGAAGGGCCGAGGCTTCTCCTGTTTTCGTTCATTTGAACAAGTGTGGTGTGAGAGAGGCACGCTGTGATTATGTGTGCATCAGAGGGAAGGCATCAAACACACGGTCACACTCAAACACACACACACACACACACATACACACATACATACACTGGCTGATACATCCCCAGCAGCACCAACTTAGACTCACAAGCATATGCTGCGTGAATTACATACTGAGGCTGGATCTTCAGAAGGAGGATGTGTATAGAGGCCACCTGGCAAATGTAGGCAGCCCTTGAATGACCCATCATACTAAATAAGTCATGTCCAGACCTGCCATGAAAAAGCTCACCAAGGAAGTGCCGCTTTGCCTTGTTCCCCAGCAGCCCGCCGTTTATAAAACAATCCCTTTCATCTGAAATTTTTGCTGAAAAATGTATCACACTTCCGCAACTCTCCCCCAAATAAAGCCTATTTTAGGCCGCACTGATGACTCTTATTGATGTGTGCAGTCCTCTAAGAGTTAAGTTTCTACAAAAAGAGCATTTCTGAAAGCACACACACACACACACCTCTTTCCCACCGCAGCGGCCAGCGTGACCGGCATGCAATGTGCGGATAAAACTCAAAAGTCAAGCATCACAAACAAAACTGCCCATAAACCAGGGAGCACAAACCTTTCCTTTATTTCCAGCTGACTTCATTTAAACGTGAGGGAAGCACATTTATGCAAATTCGTCACACAACTGTTCAAGCCATTTAAGATCCTTGTCTATTTCTGCTTGCAGGATTTTTATTGGGCCTAAGCTGTACTGACTGGCACAGCGAGATCCTCATTATACTTTAAACAAACATGCACACTGCCCCCTATAGGGAACACAAATATCACACCATACAGGCAATACCCATCTAGAACAGTATTTCTCATCCCAGTCTTCATGGACACCCAGACGGTCCATGTTTTTACTTCCTCCCAACTCCCTGCCAGATAGTCCACATTTTTGCTTCTTGCCAGACAGTCCACATTTTTGCTCCCTCCCAATTCCTGGTAGCTTGGAGGGAGCAAAAATGTGGACTGTCTGGCAAGGAGCAAAAATGTGCACCGTCTGTGGGTTCTCGAGAGCCGGGTTGGGAAACACTGCTCTAAAAAGTAATTTCCACAATACACCTGCAGTTTAAAATGTTAAAAGTCCCGCTATAAATATAGTTATTCAGTCAACATTTTCATATATTCATCCTAAACCCCTTATTTCTTATTTATGGTGATACACCTGCTTGTACTGTACACAAAAGGCTGTTATTTTTGTTTGTAATCAAATGTAAGACGGGTACAAAGACAAGTGTATCTACACGAAATAAATTATGCATAATTTGGTTAAAATGACAGAATTTAAATAAACAGTTCTTTGTAATTCCTCAGGCAAAATTCAAAGGAAGAGACTGGCTTTTCAAAAATCTTTTGCATATATTTGGGGGGGGGGGACAATAATATAGTTTTTTCTTTTAAGCAGAGGGTCCTTCCAGAAGCCGGGAGAAGGGAGTATGGGTCCTATGTGACAGTGCGACAGTGAGGGGGCCAGGCCAGGCGGGGGCGCTGTTCCTACGACGACATACATGGAAACGCTGGAGGAGGTGCTTCTCGTTCTCGTTCACAGCACTGATGACCGTCTTGCTTCACATCTCATGTTAATGCTCTTAAGTTTGACACCGTAGTGGGGGAAATATGGCCTATTATATATATTTATAATAATAGAAAAAATCAACTCTTAGTTAGAAGCATAACCAAACTACTGCACTATGGGGGGGGGGGGGGGGGGGGGGGGGGGGGGGGGGGGGGGGGGGGGGGGGG
>JAODKN010000038.1:11809664-11822391 GCA_026774425.1 Petrocephalus zakoni
ATAGCCTCGAGTGTGCTCTCAGACTCACCCATTAGCCTCGTGTGTGCTCTCTGACGCACCCGTTAGCCTAGTGCATGCTCTCTGACTCACCCGTTAGCCTAGCGTGTGATCTCTGACTCACCCGTTAGCCTAGCGCGTGCTCTCTGACTCACCCGTTAGCCTAGTGCGTGCTCTCTGACTCACCCATTAGCCTAGTGCGTGTGCTGTGACTCACCCGTTAGCGTAGCGCGTGTGCTGTGACTCACCCGTTAGCCTAGCGCGTGTGCTCTGACTCACCCGTTAGCCTAGCACGTGTGCTCTGACTCACCCGTTAGCTTAGCGTGTGCTCTCTGACTCAACCATTAGCCTAGTGCATGTGCTCCATTAACCTAGCGTACGTATTCTCTGACTGGCCTATTAGCCTAGCGCATGTATTCTCTGACTGGCCTATTAGCCTAGCGCATGTATTCTCTGACTGGCCTATTAGCCTAGCGCATGTTTTCTCTGACTGGCCTATTAGCCTAGCGCATGTATTCTCTGACTGGCCTATTAGCCTAGCGCACGTATTCTCTGACTCGTCCATTACCACTGGCTGACTTTCCCAGCACACTTCATTTATTGACAGAATGCTTCTTAAAACCCACAAAGAGGTGATTGTGCTTGATGATCCTGCCTGAACAGGCAGTCATTTAGGTAATAAGTACTGGGAGTGTGAATTTGGGTGGGGGAGAGATTAAATTTTACATTTTTTTCATGTGGTCGGCTTGCCGGAGGTGGACGAGTCGTAAGGGAGCCAGCAACGGCGCCTGTCCAAATCCATCCACCCAGTATAGCAGCGACCCAAGATGCAGGCCTCTGACACTTACGGGGTCCCCGGTCACTCAGCCCCTGCCCCCCCACAGGTCCTGCCCTGCCACCCTCTTCACATTCCCCTTTTTGCGTCTGGTTCCCAGCTGAATTGCTGTCATCCCATCCTGTCTCACCTCTGGACCCCAAGAACTTCATCCTTATTATTCATACACGGGTCAAACATTCATCCATAATTAATATTTCACTTTGCCACATTTCAATTAATGTCTGCATCCGTTCAGCACAGCATGAAGCAGCCTGTGCACTTATTTACACAACACAGTGTGACAAATGAGGGGCAGTCGGGCCCGGCTCCAGCTCGGAGATGCAGGGTGGGCTGCGGGAATGTCTGCACTGTTTATGCGCAGCACTTTAAAAAGCTGCCTGAAGCGAACAAGCTGGCCTGCCATCTTCCTATTCACGAGTTCTGTGATTGGCTGACATTAGCATAGCCTTGGGCTGGGCCAAGCTCGTGATTGGCTGGTCCTGGCCCACTCTGCCCCCCTCCCCATGGAGCCGAGCCTGATGACACTGTACAGCACAGAACAAGAAAATCATTATGTGTAACGTTTAAAGCTGAATGAACAGTTCTCAAATGCTAAAAGGAAAATAAATGGTTATATGTGGGAAAAAAACTGATAAAACAGACTATGTTCCAAGTAATGATTTGTCTACTAATTTTAAAACCCAGATTGTTCTATTAACCCAAAAAACTGGCATTATTTACAATATTAATCATCAGACTCAATAAGATAGACTATCGACGTTACTGAGCTCAGTCCCTGCTAACAAAAGACGGCTCCTGCATTTTGTGCTTGTAAGTGATGGGCAGCCACCTCTCGTTGGAGCTCTAACCCTTAGGAGGGACATTAACAGCAGGCCGGAGAGACGGGCCACCTGGCCGTCCAGTCATAATGAGCCGCCATTGTCAGCCAGTGCCGGCCGGTGCAGAGGGGCAAACGGCGAGTGGGAAGATAATAACAGCCCACTTCGTGGAATAATGGCATTAAGCAGGAGGGGTGTGGGTTCTGCTCAGGGCCCGCGGTCCTGCCAGCGGTGCCGATTTTAAGTAGTCATTTTGTAATGGATGAAAAAAAACAGCTCAGGCTGGGAATCGAAGCTGCCCACTGCCGCTTGGTGTAATTTGGCCGAAAAGGGGAATGAACTAGAAACTCATTGAGGTCAGTTTGCTTTGAATGCAATGTCCTTTTCACCCGTCTTCCTGAAGACCTGGCATCTCAGTGCTTACGCTTAAAATAACTGTAAAGTGAGTGGTGGGGGGGGGGCGCCGAGCATAAAAAAACCAGTGGAGGTCCTGTCATTTTGATTTATGCGAGACTTGGCATTTTATTTATTTATTTTTGGTGTGAAAGGTGCACTGAATAGACACCAGTCACCAAGGGGGGGTGGGGGGGGGGGCACTGAGCATTGGAGTAATACAAGAAGGTGTCTTGTTAGGAAAGCACAAGATGAATAGTCTTATATCTAATTATGTATGATACAGAAAAGCATGAATGATGGGAAATTGAAATAAAAAATGTTTTAACACAGAAAAATGATCTGCTCACAAAGAAAAGAAACAGAGGAAAGGGATAAATCAAAATGGAAACATATGAAGGGATTTCATGAAGGAGGTTTAATGTCTCTATGTCTTTATCCAAAGCCAACCAGTCAATTATTTACCTTCTGTTGATCAGCGAGGGCGACATCACCAGCACCCATGCAAGTCACATGACAGTCACATGATATGCACGCACACGATTGGTGGAAAGTTGAAGAGGTCATAAGAAAATATGATTATATATATGCAAGAATGGAAAATAATAGCAAAGACATATTTACAGAAAGAGCTGAAAAACAGCACAAATCAGGTCACGCCAGGAGAAACCGTTGACAGATTGGAGCACATCATGAACATCACTAAATCCATAAATCATAAATATGACAAGTACAACAAAACAATTCATAAACAGCCGTATTATTATATAATTACAAAATGCACTGCAAAATGTATGCTTATTAGTACTTATTAACAGACACTGCTAATGTCCATTATCAGAGTAAATAAATTTAAAAGCCAAAAAGGAACAACTGCACTTAGTAGACACAGCATGTGGGACACATTAAAATCATGGCATGGGGACAGTAAACAGACCGACAGACGTCTGACACAGACAGGGGCATCCGGCCCTTTGCAAGCGGCCCGTCCTGCGTCCGTGACATGGCTAACGCCCTAGACAGCGCACCCAGCCGCTGCCGGGCCGCCGAGAAGCTCACAGGAAGCTGGGGAACAAAAGCCACTCGCCTTTAACCGAGACAGGACACTCATTCGCCATGAGTCATCTTTCTTGGGGCAAGGAAAGGATAATTAGGGCCCCCGGGGCCTCACTAACGCGATAAAGCTGTGCTCAAAGAGGATTCTCTCATCCTCCTCACGTCGGCCGGGCAAACGCATCTCCACAGGGCCGCAGGGCGCCTCACCACCACCAGCGCCACCAGGAGCCATTCTGTGCGTGTAACAGGGACCCCCTCCCTCTCACTCTCCTGAAACCGCGGCCACATCCTGCACATTCCGCCGAAATCTGAGGAGACTGCAGTTTTGTGGAAAATAAAAACCTCGTAACAGCGACATATTATAGACAAAAACAGAGCATCACTTGAAAAAACCCAGACCCAGGTACAGAAACAGGCCTGTACTGGGAACAGACTCGCCAAACCACGCTGAGACCCACGTCCTAACATAGGACTGTTTTGAGGAACAACATCAAACAAACACACATGCACAGCTATAATCCATCTACCCCTCCAACTTCCAACGAGCAGCACAGGACAGGGGACACCCTGGTTGGGATGCCAGACCATCAAACGGCACACTACACCCTGGATGGGATGCCAGACCATCACAGGCACACTACACCCTGGTTGGGATGCCAGACCATCACAGGCACACTACACCCGGGACGGGATGCCAGACCATCACAGGGCACACTACACCCGGGACGGGATGCCAGACCATCACAGGGCACAGACACACAGTGGATGGGATGCCAGACCATCACAGGCACAGACACACAGTGGGCAACTGTGGTAATGGAATTTCTACAAGAGTAAGGAGGAGGGGGGTTTAGTGGCTTACGGGAAACGAACAGGGAATATATTGCCTGAATGTTAGATAGAAGCTTAGTCTGTTATTTCACAAAATAAGAAGGTAAAAAAATAAGAGCATCTATGTGTGTTTCACAAAAATCTGCGGAGTAGCTGTGAGAATCAGAAAAGGGAGCATGTTTCCTGTCTGTGCGGGACCTTTGCTTATGATGAGAGACTGGGGTTGCAAAAGAATTACTGCCGGGGAGGAAAGTAACAGGATGTGGTGGAATGTGGGAAAGGCCCTGGGGGGGGGGGGGGTGCATGAACCCACAGAAGATAACAGCCACGATATAAAAGGAATCTCGAGCACACTGCAGTCTGAGGTACACTGCACTACAGTTTGCTGGATGCAGAACGTCTCCCTTGATCTGATCAAGCTTATTAAAAAGTAGCCGCAAGACCTCCTGTCCTCCCCCTCTGTAACGGCAGAGACTCACCAGACAGCGTGTCTTTGGACTCGAACACAGGAAGGACACGCAAACTCCACGGCCACAACAGCAGAGACGCAATGGTAACGAGGGTGAGCGGCTCAGATTGCGAAGCGACAGTACCGGCAGTTAACGCTCGGAACACAAACGGACGTGAGACTAAGACGGGAGGCGAGCATTTCCCGGGAAGCACAGATAAGCAAGAGCCCCGCGTCTGCGATCCAGGCAGTCAAACCCACGGCTGGAGAGGACGGCTGTACCTAACGCTCTGCTGCCTCCAGATTCAGCCTCAATCCTCATCCTCAAAAAAGAAAAAGCAGTTTAAAGGAAAGAGAAAGACTAGATGGAGAAAAAAAGAAGCGAGATCTCCGCAAACCACTGAGTTATCTTATAATAACCTTGTGAAGAGCTGGAGTGGCTTCTGCCAGGACCGCTGGTGAGCGTCTTAGGAATTCACGGTAATTCATACCCAGCCTCACAGATCTTAAATTATGGAAAAGAATTTTAACGGTTTCCCTTTGTGACCATGGCTAACAAGGCGATTACTGCCTCCAAAGACAGGCTTTCAAAGTTTCCCTCCTCCACTCAGGCGCACACACAGACACACACACACAGACATGCACACACACGCTCAAACAGCGCCTGCCAAACCCGAAATCCTCGGCTCTCACCACAAACACGGCTACGGGAGATGGACCCCGTTCAAAAGTCCTCTGAGCAACCATTTTCACATCAGTTTGCAAACAGCCGGGCGCCCCGTACGCCTCCGATCGCAATCGAATTAACGGGGGAAATAACACAGACTCTGATCATATTACCTTTCAGCACTGAGCTTCAAACAGCAACCACAGCGATGTTAATTACCGATATCTGACCTCCACCAACAAACAAAAGGGTCTGTCAGTTTTCTGCGGACGGACATGTGATGTCTGTAAGATGAAAACGGTTCACAGGATCTTATTAGTCTGCTGTTCCCACCTTCTCAAACTGTTCAGGGTATTCGGAATGAAGAGGGGCAGTTCCTCACTCCTACACATCTGCAGCGTAACGGACGGCAGCTGAACACCAAAACACACCTCGGGCGAAACTCCGGCGCCCACTCGCGAAACAGACGGCATTGCATCCTCCACAAACAGGCCGCTGCACTCCGTGGCAGGACAGACACAAAAGCACGCCACAGACACTGACAGAGTAACATGACCGCCACCTACAATATGTTGTGGATGGTGTGAGGGCTGGTTAGCATACCGCTAGTCATATTAATGTTAGTAATCTTTGCAATGGATGAGATTTGTTGCTATTGATTCCACTGTAAGTATAACCAATCAGCACTCAACACAGAGACATATACAGCTGGCGGGCAGCCAATCAGCTGGTGGGGAGAGGAAGGGGGATGAGGGGTGGATCCCTCGCCTCTCATGGCAGTGAGACGGTGGGCCCGGTCGGCAGGGGCTCGTGATGAGCAAGGTGGAGCGGCCGATTCAGCACAAGATGGCCGAACGGCGTCGTACTTACGCACTGGCTCCGTCACGAATGTCAGCAGCTGGCTGCTGTCCCCCTCGCCCTTGCCGTTAATGGCGTACATCTTCGCCTCGTAGGTTGTGTCTGGCTTCAGGCCGCTGATGGTGAGCGTTTTAGGGCCCCCTGCTGGAGGACAGAGGTATGCGGCGCACACTAAGAAAACCGCTCTGCTGAGCTGCCACGCATCTTCACTTAAGCTCACAGGAGGGTGAAACGAGGGATTTATTACATACAGAACAATGACAGAGCTCTCAGGGTTTCTCTGGGGCTACACTGAGACCGTGAGATGTGGCATTCATGAACATAAGCCCAGAAGTCACTCCCAGACCAAGCAGGCGAATCGCAAATGCAGACCCTTCAGAGCCCAGCCATTGTCTGCCGCTAGGTGCTTGTAATGTGGTCTATTGTGCGTTTATCTACTAGAAGTCTGCCGACTTTTATTTTTTTCCCACAATGCCACCCTGAGGTGCACAGAGGCATGCTGGGAGGGCAGCAATCAGCAGTCATGGCAAAGATGGCAGTGCCGTACCCTCCTGGGCCTTGTAGAGTCTGCTCTCCCAGCGGCCCCGGCCCGCCAGCCTCCACTCCAGCCGGTAGCGCAGGATGGGCACTCCGCCGCTGGCTTCAGGTTCCTGGAACCCCAGCCGGGCTGAACCGGAGAACGCTTCCACTTTGGTGAGCGACGGGCTGGACGGCACGTCTGAGGGGGACAGGAGACGCGATTCAGGTGCGCAGCGGGCACCCGCCTCCACGCCCTCGACTCCGTTCCGGAGCCACCGCCGACGCTGAGATTAAACGGCCGAGCTTAAATTAAAACGGGAGGCGCGCCCGTCTCTCCGCGGACGTCTCGGAGAAAAACGCAAATGAAATCGCAGCCCGGCACCACTGCGCCTCCCCCTGACGTCTATTCAAAGTGACAGGGGCTCTGATAGAGAATGCAGCCCAACAAAAGGATGAGAAGAACAAGATAATAGTCATGCGCGGCAGATTTCCTCGACAGCGCGGCGGCGCCGAGCGGCTGCATGAGCACACACCCACCTGCCTGGATGAGAAGGAACTCCTTGGATTCGGTACCTATGGCGTTTGTCGCTGTGCAGTTATAGCTCCCAAAATCACTCTGGGACTCGGGAGTGACCTGAGGAAACAGAAATGTTTTCTTCTTCACTTCTACCTTACTTTGAATTTAACCCTTTGAGGTACACCGCCTTGCATGGCCTATCCCATGTGCTTTCCTATCCCACATGACCAGCCAAACGCATCACGGCGGTGCAACAAGGCTGTCCCGTATCAAAGGCTCCCTCGAATGTGGTCTATAAGCGCGTCCTTCTTTTGCAGAGTCGCGACAGATCCACCGGAAGGATCCATAGCAACCCAGCATATCCCAAGATGCATTGCGTGGTGGTAAAGTGGGCGTGTCCCCTCTAGGTGGTAGAAGCGGTGTTTCGCGACTCAAACAGCTAGTGGCGCTATTCGGAAATTATCCGTAGGCCAGACCATCCCATTTGATAGCGCTTTCTGTTTGACCTTCAAATAACACAACCTACAACAGCTGCACCTTCACAGACTGCATCCGCCCAGGAATTCAGACACGGCCAGCCTTTCCCATACCAGCTCCTACCCAATGTGACCTCCTATTTCATGTGTCCAGTCAGTCCCAAGTAAACAAACCATTCCACGCCACCTCCTGTCCAATGTGTCCTCCTATTCCATGTGACTTCCTATTTCAAGTGACAGCCTATCCCATGTGACCTCCTATTCCATGTGACTTCCTATTTCAAGTGACAGCCTATCCCATTTGACCTCCTCTTCCAATGACAGCCTATACCATGCAACCTCCTATTCCAAGTGACAGCCTATCCCATGTGACCTCCTATTCCAAGTCACAGCCTATCCCATGTGACCTCCTATCCCATATGACCTCCTATTCCAAGTGACAGCCTATCCCATGTGACCTCCTATTCCAAGTGACAGTCTATCCCATGTGACCTCCTATTCCAAGTTACAGCCTATCCCATGTGACCTCCTATTCCAAATCACAGCCTATCCCATGTGACCTCCTATTCCAAGTGACAGCCTATCCCATGTGACCTCCTATCCCATATGACCTCCTATTCCAAGTGACAGCCTATCCCATGTGACCTCCTATTCCAAGTGACAGTCTATCCCATGTGACCTCCTATTCCAAGTTACAGCCTATCCCATGTGACCTCCTATTCCAAATCACAGCCTATCCCATGTGACCTCCTATTCCAAGTGACAGCCTATCCCATGTGACCTCCTATCCCATATGACCTCCAATTCCAAGTGACAGCCTATCCCATATGACCTCCTATTCCAAGTTACAGCCTATCCCATGTGACCTCCTATTCCAAGTGACAGCCTATCCCAGGTGGCCTATCCAGTGCCAGCCCCTATCAGCCTGGGGCCGTGTCTGTAGGACAGTGGCGCTCCCCTAGGCTTGTAACTCCATAACCCACAAGCCTATTTGTGCTTAACCTCCAACCCGAGAATCAACGAGGACCAAAAACACAGAGCAAAGCATCAGCTAGAGTCCTGTAAGTGACAGAAACGGCAATGTGGCGGCCCACCTCCAGGTAGCTGGTCGTGGCAGTGCTGAAGAGCCTCACGCTGGTGCTGTTGGAGCTGGGCAGGGGCAGGCCGTCCCGGAACCAGGTCACAGAGGCCCCGGGGTGGGCCAGCACCTCGCAGCTGATGTTGGCGCTGTTGCCCTCCCAGGTGTACACCGTCACTGCACCCTGGATTTTGGGTGCGTCTGCGGGGGAAACATGGACGTAGTCGTGGGTGCCCCGTGTAGCTGAGGGGCCTGGGGTGAGGGTCAGAGGCTTCTTTTCAGGGCGGACTGCTGTAGGTGACATCATCGCCGTCAGCACGGGCACACACTGCCCAGCCTTCAGGGAATCGTGCGTTTGCTCAGACTGGCTCTGGCTATCCTCCTCCTTCTTTGTAAAATGACTCTCTCCCTAAGCATTTAACAGCTCGTTCCTGACAGATAACGCTGCCCTAACCCACACGCTGACATCCATAGGCCTGTTCCCATTTCGGAGAGGCTCTTAAATGCCATCGTGGTCCCTCTCATCTAGAAAAGGGCACCAGCGATCAGTGTCCCTCATAAGCAGGGGGTGGATTCCCGGTCCAGAGGGCACAGGCGAGAGTAAATGCTGGAAATGGGAAGAGGAGAGCTGAAGGACAGTGTGATGGAAGCCCGCCAGCTCGCTGGGGCGCACACACACACTTACAGCGCACTTCTAAGTGTGCGACCTCGGCGTCCTGGCCCACGGCGTTACGCGCTGTGCATAGGTAGTCCCCAGCATCGCTGTACTGGACGGTCTTCAAGGTCAGGGAAGACACCCGGGCATCACTGCGGACCACCACGTGCCCGTCTGGGCTCTGTGGGTACAGAGGGGGGGGGGGAGATAAGCCTGCCCGCTATTCACACCAAACAGTCCCCTTTCCTCACACGCCGGACACGACCCGCCTGCCTCTGGCCTGGAACGTCTTTCAGGGGTCCTAAAAGCGGACGGAAATCTGCCAAATGGCACCGCGCGCCTCAGCGCGAGATGCCAGAATCGAAGGCTGTCCCGGCTTGTGCACACACGCCCCTCACACAGCCCGACACGTCCGCTGTGTTTGCGTTTCGCTCGCCCGATTGCTCACGCGCAGCAGAGATGTGATCGCATGTATCTTTCTCTCCTTGTTTCTGGAGAGAATATAAAAAAACGCTGACATTAAGGGGGATGCGGCGGAGGCTAGGAGATGGATACTGTCCTCGCAATCGCCCCTGAAAGGCCCTCTGGGGGGCGCTCTGGAGCACGAATGGCTCACACCTCCCCTGAAGACCGGTTATAAAAAGAAAAAAGGACGGCAAGGGCAGTGCGACTATAAATAGCTGCCGATGCGCCACACTTGGGTAAACACACAATCCCAGCATGCACCTCAGCAACTCCCGCAGCCCCGCTTTGTTTACCTGCACGTCTAGGCCACCATGGAGTCGCCACCTCGCACAGGACATGCAAAGATCCTAATCTATTTTTAAATGTCCTAAGCACCGCCGCACCATATTAAATAGCATCGTTCACATCAATTACAAGTACGTATTTTTTCACTTAATGAATGTTGCTGAGCATTAATAAGAAAAATCATATAATGCATAATTAATAAATAAAACTCAGACAATACAGATATAATAGCATAATTCTCAGCGGTATATCCCACCACTGCCTAAATTAACATCATTAGACTTCAAAATAAGCGGGCTTTTAAGTGATCTCATTAATAAAAATGTTTTTTTTAACTGTATGACAACTCGGGTACGGAAATGAGACGGCGCCCTTTTACTGTATGGCCAATTACATTTTTTTTTAAATAGCTCAGTGTTTCATTGGGCCAAACAGAGCCAGTGAACCAAGCCTGGCCGGTGGACCGGCTCCGTGTTCTCCCTCACGTCAGGGCGGGATGAAACCCTCCGGCGGATCTCAGTATGCAGAGAAAGAGCAGGTGGGGGCGGCCTTCAGGCTAGCAGAAGTGTGACGGCTGACGGGTAACGGCCCCCCCTGGCTCCATGTGGCTTCACAGGCGGCCGTCATTGGCCCATTAATGAACGACGCCTCCCGTCGGCATGCCATTTACCTGACCCCCTCATGCCACCAGAACATTCTGGAAAGTTCCCTGTATCCGTTTTCCCCCATGTGCAATTCCGGGCGTTAGAGAGTACCGTGGCCTGGCGTGCGGCCCCGTCGCCAGGGTACCTTTTTATAATGTTATTCGGACTTATGATAAGCTGACACCTGATATTATAAAGTAAAATGCTTACAAAACACCTATAACTTAAGCCTTAATGCTCCCCCCAAGATCACTAAAATAAGCACATACCATGCGTAAGGAAAAACAAACTGCTAAAAACAGCGATCATACCTGTAGGTGTACCACTTTCTCACATTTTTAAGGCACAGTTTTAAGAATCTTTCATCCATATGCCTCAGGCATTCTAAACATGAAAATGATCACTTCCTTGGGACTGAATGCCAATTCCCCTCCACCAGCATATTCCCCCCGTGATGCTGAGAGGATGGTACAGGCTCCTCCCCCGTGATGCTGAGAGGATGGTACAGGCTCCTCCCTTGTGATGCTGAGAGGGAGGTACAGGCTCCTCCCTTGTGATGGTGAGAGGATGGTACAGGCTGCCCTCCCCATGACACTGAGAGGGAGGTACAGACTTACCACTGCCTTTTTAACACCCAAACCAGGACCCTCTTCCCCTAAACAGGAAGTCTTCCACTGTTTGCGTGTTTTTTTTTCGGTACGCTCACTGTGGGGCCGAGTCAGGTAACAGGCCCTAGCATCCTGTCGGCGGACACATCATTGCTCTGCTCCCTGCTCCCGCCTCGCCTTCCCTGCCTGCTTCCCCATCCTTCCTCCAACACCCACATGTGCATCAGTCTCATCTTCTGGAAACTCCTTCTATATAACAGAAGTTAGTGCTGAATGTGTGTGAAGGTTGCTAGTTCAAATCCCCAAATCCCAGCGTTCCGGATAGGTGACGGCACTGGTGAGCCTTTGAACCAGGCTCTTAACCTGCATCTGATCCTGCGATGGGCTGATCCTGCGTTCTCAAAAAAAAAAAAGAAAAAAATCTGTCTGTTAAATAAATAAAATTTAAATGTAGATTTAGAGCCTATGGGGGGGAACCACCCCCCGCGAAAGCCTCCGTGAGGGATGGCAGGAAGCCGCGGACAGCTCGCGGCGTGCAGCAGAGGATTGTGGGTTCAGCATTCCCTGTTAGATCGCTGGTGTTTATTGCCGCTAACCACAGATGTACCTTTGTGCCTTATTTCCGCTGCCCTGCCAAGCGGAAATGAGGCGGGATTTATTTGTTTTTGCATTACAATCAGGGGCCCGGGGCAGGGTGTCGGCCCTAAGGTGGTGTAGGGAAAAAAGTGATGAAGGTCACAGGGGCAGCATGGTTATAATGATTAGCTGCCGGAAAGCTGCTTGATTTCACAGCAGGCTGTCCAAACACCGTCAGAAAGAAGAAATCACACAAATTCACAAATTAAAAGTCTCACTTCCCTGTCCGTCTTTCATAAATCGCAATAGGAGACTTAAATATTTTTCCGTTTATCCAAATGCCACTGAAATCGATGATTATTTCCGTGGAGATTCGTGACTGGCACAAGCGCTAAGTGCTTTTTTATTTTAATTCCTTTTTGACAGCAGTTCCTAAAGTGCACTGGACGGCACCACAACAGACGTCCTTTCCGTACGACCGGCAGCAGGTCATCGCACAGCAGGGCCTAGAGTCACATCCAGCTGTCCGGCTCACACATGACGTGCTCACAGCTGACCCCCCCCCCCCCATCCCGTTTCAGTGGCTGATCTCCTCATCCTACAGCTGGTACCAGCGTTAACTACCAACCCGGTTCGGTCTGTAGTTTACTGTCCACCACAGAAATGTCAGGCATGTAGGGCAGACGACCTAAACAGGCCAGCAGGCCTGCGGGCTCTGTGACATGAGAACACCATGCCTAATGGAGGGGGGGGTGGGGGGATTCCTGAGCGTTAGGGGTGCTCTAGCTAGCTGCTAGCCATCTGCACAGCTCTTCAGCAAGGCAGCTCCTATTCTCTGTAGTCGTAGTAATGACTGATCCTGCCCCCTTTAACATTAATGGCAGAAACCCCCCTCCCCCTTGGCCATAGGTATGGACCGGTCACGCCCATAATGATGACTCATACTTTCTGTAGTCGTAGTTATGACTGTGCCTGCGGACGGGAGCGTGGGCGGCGTC